>OV049925.1:71458731-71555704 GCA_920104205.1 Eupeodes latifasciatus
AGATCTATTCGTCCAAGAATCAACAGCAAACAGCGCCCTCGGGCTCAGTCAAACTAACATCTGGAAAACTAGCCAGAGTGGCCACGCAGCTATTCTTACGAAATACGTAGACAACAATATCTGCACAGATTATATGACCCCTTATTTAGATTTCAACAAATCTTTTAGTACTAGATTCCCCAATAGACAAGATTGGGAAAACAGTGAGCCCTACACCAACGACTCAACCATTACCATCTACACCGATGGCTCTAAAATGGATAATAGAGTAGGTGCAGGCTTTTACTCTGAAAGCCTCAACCTTGCCAAAGCATTCAGGCTCCCCGACTATAGCAGCGTCTTCCAAGCTGAGATCTTGGCAGTGAAAAACGCTGCTAAACATATATCCATGATGGCGATATCACACGCGGACATCACTTTTTTCATTGATAGCCAAGCAGCAATAAAAGCTATCTCTGCCACCCAAATCAAGTCAAAGCTTGTCTCTTGCTGTTGCGAAGAGCTAAAGGTTCTTGGCACACAGCATAACGTAAGACTCTGCTGGGTTCCTGGCCACAGTGATGTACCAGGCAACGAAAAGGCGGATGAACTTGCTAGGGAGGGCTCCACACTGGAACCCTCTCTGATAGACCATCATATAGGGATACCGTTATGTGAATTGAAACATAACGTGAGTAAAACCATCACTCAAAAATCCAATGACAGATGGAATCTCCTAGAAACCTGTGTTAACACCAGGAAGATATGGCCTAGATACGATAAGAAAAGATCCGACTGGATCTTAACTCTTAATAAACCCTCCCTAAGATCCCTTATCGGCATTATTACAGGTCATAACCTACTCGGCTACCATAAGAAGAAGATGGGGCTCAGTACTGATGACCTTTGTAGAGGCTGTGGTGATGAAAACGCGCATGAAGACACTGCTCACTTTCTCTGCCACTGTCCTTCGCTCTGTCTTGCTAGGAAAAAAACTCTAGGCAACTTCTTCTTTAATGAACTAGAGGAACTATCAGAACTGCCAGGCAAAAGCTTACTAAACTTTGTCAATACCTCTAAATGGTTAAACGAACCACATGATTCATAGGTTATTATATCTTTTCAGGAAGTTACAACACTTCGGGGTACCACAATGGATCTACATTGATCTAAGTGTGATGGTAACAACATCAACTGTCAGCCCGTTCAACCTAACCTAACCTACCTGGAAAGTGGGTGTCTAATAACAGATTAAGAGATTCTTCATCTGTGATAGTTCACGTGCCTGCATCTGTCTTTAAAGCACTGGGTATTGTTGGACTTTTTGAGAGAATTTTCCTGAGTCTTGAGGCTTCTGAAGTATTTTCTATTTTACCACAGAAGTTTCTCCAAGAAGACCTCTTGCTCTTCCTTAATTCTTTTTAACTTCCCATAGGAAGTTATTGTAATGGGTCCGATTTGACAAATTGAAAATTTTGACATTTCTCGACGTTTCAAGGTCCCTAGAGTCGAAATAAAAGATTTTTAGAAAGATGTCTGTGCGTGTGTGTGTACGTACGTCCGTACGTCCGTACGTCTGTACGTCCGTACGTCCGTACGTCCGTACGTTCGCGACGTTTTTTTCGTCGTCCATAGCTCAAGAACCAGAAGAGATATCGACTTCAAATAAATTTTGTTATACAGATAATAAGGCAGAAAGATGCAGAAAGGGCTCTCAAGAAAATTGCGTGGTTGGTTTTTTTTACCATAGCAGTTTAAAAAAAAGGTGAAAATTTTGGTTAAACCTAAATATCTCATGAACCAATGACGCTAGAGACTTGAATTAAATTTTATATTATATATTATAACGTGATACAAAACAATTATATTTTTGGAAAAAAATCCAATTAACGGTTTTTTTTATAAATCAAAAAAACTGAAAAAAAAAATGTTTCACCTCGAAAATTTAACGACTAAAATATGATTTCATCTCCAAAACAATTTTGTGCAATGAAGAATAATGTTTTTGATATCTGATCAAATTTTGAGAAAAATCTAATTGACAGTTTTTTTTACAAAAAATAAAAACCTAAAAAAAATTAAAATAAAGTTGGTAAAAATTGATTTTCGACTCAAATATCTTTTCAAAACTTTGAGTTATTGGCTTTAAACTACTTTTATCTTTCAAAAATATTGTTGTCAACATTCAGTAAAATTTTGAAATAAATCGAATTGACAGGTTTTTTACAAAAAATTAAAAACCGAAAAAAAAAATTTAAAAAATGGTTAAAAATTGATTTTCGACTCAAATATCTTTTCAAAAATTTGAGATAACGGCTTCTGAATAATTTTAAAGTATAAGAAATATTTATTTCAACATTCGATAAAATTTTGAGAAAAATCGAATCGACAGTTTTTTTTACAAAAAATAAAAACCTAAAAAAAACAATACTAAAACTTGGTAAAAATTTACTTTCGACTCAAACAGCTTTTCAAAAATTAAAAATATTGGCTTCAAACTTATTTTATTTCACAGAAAATATTGTTTCCGATATTCAGTAATTTTTTTTATAAGAATTCAACAGTCCGTTTTTTCATAAAAAAATAAAATCTACAAGAAATAGTACGCAAATTTGGTAAAAATTGATACATATAGACAAACTTTTAAGCAAGACAAATCGACAGACGGGATGGGAAGTTATCAGTGTGGGTCGCATCCCAGCCTCTTTTTTATATTGCTTTAGAGCTTGTTTGTATAAGTCCCAGTCAGAAAGTGATCTAGTGTACTTAGATCTATTGAAGAGTTTCTGAATGGTTCTAGTTCTTTACGCCACCAATGAGGTTTCTTTTTACCCTTTAAAATTGTTACAGGGCATGAAGTTCTCATTGATTCATTGAAGGCTTCGGTGAGATGATTCACAGAAAGGTCTAGTTCATCTTTACTGGAGGAGCTTTTTAGAAGGTTGTAAGTTGTGTTAGTACCTCCCTATATCGCTCCCAGTTTGTATTACGGTGGTTGCGAAAACCCGTAGATATATTTGCCACATCTTTGAGCTCAAACTGAATGTATTTGTGGTCAGAGAAGGAATTCTCTTTTGAGACATGCCAGTTTGAAATCAGATTGTGGATCGAGTCAGAGGTAAGTGTAATATCAAGTACATCTTTCCTATTCTTGGTTACAAAAGTGGGTTCATTACCAATATTACTTATGAGTAGGTTAGTGCTTAGTAAGTAATCAAATAAGGACTCACCTCTCTCATTTATATCCGAGCTACCCCATACTGTGTGATGGGCGTTAGCGTCCGAACCAATTAGGAGACCAACTTTTTTCGATTGCGCGTCCGCAATTGCCTTCCTCAAGGTGTCTCCTGGAATTGGGCTGTCGTGGCCAAGATAAGAGGATATGAGCCAGTAGGTGGCTTTATCCGTTGTTAAGACAGCGGTGGTGGTGTCCTTGTCGCTGTAATTGGGGAGTAAAAATACATTTAAGTCATTTTTTACTAACATGCATGACCTTGGTTCACCTTTCTCCGATGCATACAGTAGTTTATAGCCAGGAGTCCTGAGGCCTCTGATGATGGAGTTTGAGACCCACGGCTCCTGTATCAAGACGATGTCTTCCTTGTTCGTGTGCAGTCGGAGTATCAGGTTGTTTGTGGCCATGATGGCGTGATGGAGATTAATCTGTACTAATCGCATTGCTACTATTAGTCAGATTAACCTCCACCACTGTTTTGTCGGCGTTTTCATCGTCTGAGGAGGAATGAAGTAGGTCTTCCTCACTCAGAGTGATGCCTAAGGTGGCGTCTTCAGTGTCCATGTCGGAGTTGATGTCGACTATAGGTTCAGCCTCCAAGTCGGATGGCTTGTTTGGGGCTGTGGAGGTCGATGGTTCCACTTGTGGTATTGCATCGACTTCCATTATTGGGGGTAGTGAAGCGTTTCCTTCCGCTGAAGGGGCTTCTGTGGGGGGCGTGTTAAGCGAATCTTTGTCTTTTTTGTAGATGCGCAACACGATTTCGTCGAAACCATACCTAATCACGCCTTTTGTCGCGGCCAGTGGAGCCAGTGATTCCCTATTGATCACCACAAGAGCTGATCTATAGTGACCCACTGTCTCCTTCTCAACCCTTGGGACTTTCCATACGTGCGTAGGCAGGTTTGGATTGCTGGTTTTGATCAATTTCATGATCATCTCTGGGCAGTTGTGTAGAGCCGGGACCATTAAACGTGCTCTTGGCCGGCAAGGAATATTCTCCCTTGCAACAACCTCGAGCTTGGCACCCGGACAGACTTCTGGCAAGCCATTGACAGCAGCCCTGTATAGATCGAAAGATCTCTGATCACCACAGGCGATGAGTTTGATACGATTTTGGTACCATCCTGCATCGGCTGTGTCTGGGAGAGGTCCCGGATTCTCCTCGATGACAGATACAAATCTGAAACCGAGGTGAGCCTTGACGTCTGCCCATTGATCATGAGAGATGTTACCATCCACATGACTCCTGTCAATGACCGCTGCTATTGGCAAGAATGTTGTAAGTAAAAATAATTCTGAAAAGGGAATAAGATTAAGTCATGAATACCACATTGTTTTGTTTAGTTTTACTTTTAATCTCTCCAGTTAGAACAAAAAAGTCAAATTTTAAAAGAAAACTTTAAGTTTTGTTCACTTTTTTTTGTTTTAAATACTTTTTACTATAAAATTTTAATGAGTCTTATAAAATTAAATAACTTAACAAAATGACGACGACGTATTATTTCAATGAAGAAATCTGAAACTTTTGGAATTTTACCTTCAAATTTAAGGTTTTTTAAAGTTTCTATAAAATTTGAGCTATAATAATGAATTATTTCATCGTATTTATTACAACGCATATCCCTATCCACAAGAACGTATATTCCATATAAAACATCTAAAATTGCTAGTCCAAAATAGCATATTTTGAAATCGATCTATTGGATTATTATAAATATTTAAATTTTTGTAGACAATAATATTAGAAATCTTACCAACATAACATCTTTAAATTTACCTGAAGAACTTTGTTTAAACATCATGTTCTTACGATGGAAATCTCCATGGCATAAAACAAATATTCCGTCAGCAGAACTATCTTGTTGATACGATTTGGCTGAGTTAATAGAACGGTTAATTAGATCTTCTTGAATTGTCCGCAGTTTTGGGACATGGACTTTAAGGTCATCAAGAGTTTCTAGTTTCTCAATAAAGTTATTCATTCCTGATTTTATGAATGGCATCTCTTAAATGCCTTGAAAGTTCAAGAAGCTCTCTTTGTAGCTAGTTACTGTTTTATCACCCTTTAATAAACAAAAAAAGAATTATCTAATTCACGACTATATCTATATATGTATAAAGGATAAGATTTAAATTATACTTTGTGAAAAATGTTTTTGCAATTTCTATGATAGGTGTGTACATATAGGGTTTTTCAACAGGGACGCTACAAAAGTAGAGCGACAGAAACACAAACGACGCGAAGCCATATTTCTCTTCAGTAAGATTTACCATTTCATGATGTAAAGATATACGAGCCAACAACGAGTCGGAATTATTAAAATTTACTATCGAACTCGGAGTCAGTGGTCTCAACGCTAAGAGCGCTACGGCCATATTATGGTCGTCATATTCGTCCTAGCAGATCAACAATTGAGCGGGTAGTGGACAAATTTGAATCCACATGCACAGTACAAAATGTTCCTGTGCCCTGAATATTGCTGCCGCTGAGGCTTCAGTTGCAGAAAGCCCAAGTGTGTCTCTCACAGGTCGTTCTCAAGCGTTGGGCATCTCTGTGACGTGGTTGTGGCGAATTTTGCGAAAAGATCTTGGCCTCCATCCTTACAAGATTAAATTGGCGCAAGAACTGAAGCCGCTTGACCACCACAAGCGTCGTGTGTTCGTGAATTGGCTGGAAAATAATTCGCATTTTCATCGAAAAATCATCTTCAGCGATGAAGCTCATTTCTGGCTGAATGGCTTCGTCAATAAACAAAATATGCGGTATTGGTCAGGCAGCAATGAGTCATTATTGCATCCCGAACAAATTTCGGTTTGGTGTGGTTTATGGGCCGGCGGCGTCATTGGGCCGTACCATTGAATAATTACAAATAGAAGTGGACACCGAACATTTGCTCAAACGACCATGCGACTTATGAGCATCCAGTGAGTACTATTAGTAGCTTGAATATCATTTTCATGATTTTGGTTTTTGTATATGCTAATTTATATCCTCAAAAGGGATTAAAAAAGTCCTTTTGGGATCTGTTTTGAAAACGAACTATATAAATATTTATAGATAAAGACAATAATATGTACGCGTTAAATGGGATAATGTGTTTGTGTCGCCACAAAAAAAGGAATAGGTTAGGTATACCTAAAATCTACATCTATATGTTAGGTAGGTATTTGAAAAGATACTATTCATTTTTCGTGGGTAAAAAATAGCCATTTTCTTACTATTTTTATTTTGTTTTGGAGATTTGGTTAAGTTGATTTACCAAATCGTTTACTTGGAGGTTTGTTGTTCCAAATAAAAAAAATTGCAATTATTTTTTTATCGGTACTAGCAGATATACCATTTTACGAATACCTACATAGTTTTGTGAATGTTAGTACGATATGGCCAAGTGCATGTTGTATGATAACTCAAAAAATAAATTTCTTCAGTAGAGGCATTTGAAGGTTTTTAAACTTTTTAAATATAAACTGAAACAAAAATGGAATACCTACATAGGTACAATTTATTTAATAGTTTTTATATATGCACATTACTATTTCTTGAAACTTTTTTTACAATTTGCAATGTCTAACTTAAATCAAATAAATTATTTTGTCTTAATTTTGTTAAGGAGACGTTGAAAATAATTGGAATAATATAAATAAAAATGACGATGAAATGTACTTAACATACATATGTACTAGGTAGGTATTTTGTAGGATATATGTATTGCAAAATCTGTGCTAAAGAAAAATGACTGATTTATTGCAAATTGTCAAAATAACTATGAAACAAGGAAACATTTAATACAATTTCGTCAATTTGAAAATAAGATTAATGGGGGCTTGACAATCCCCACAAGAGATTTCGTAAATTATGTAAAAACTACTGTGCAATGTTTTGTAGAAGAGTGCTTCAAAAGGACACTTTTCTCAGAATTCAACCACAACAGCACCTAATTATAAAACTTATGTTAAAACTAAATGATGAACAACAAAAATCTTATATCAATCAAAATTCGCTAGCAGCAGTTTTTCATAACGTAGCTTGGTCTTGATCATTTAGTTTCATACTAAATTTAACTCGATCGAGGTTAAATTTTAAAGGAAGTGTTTTTTTTTCATTGTAATGTACATATGTATGTACCAGTATACCTATCTGATCTTATTAACAATATATTTATGTACATTATCTTTTTTACGCTGTTTTTATTTTATTTAAGAGTTTTGGTAAAGTGTTGCAACTATAATTTGATGTGGTTTGTTCGATTTACAGTTTTTTTTGCTAGCAAAACAAAAATTACTTAAAATCCTATGCTTTACCTACAAAGTAGGTATTTGAAGTTAATCAAAACATTGATAAACAACGTAAATCGGCAAAGGTTCAACAAGATACCTTAGGTATATGTTAGTACCTTACTTACCTAACTCAAGAAAAAACTCAAAACTGTATGTTTTAAATATAACATAATATAACACCATAATATATATGTACCTTATGTAAATTGCATACATAGGTATTAACTAGGACCTAGATATACATAGGTATGTACAGACATATGTAGGTAAATACTATTTTTGTGTTTCAAAGACCAAACCAAATTTTGCACTTGTCAAATTTTTTTTTTTAAATTGCTATGGTAAAAAAAACCACCCACCCAATTTTGTTTAGAGTCCTTTCTGCATCTTTCTGCATTTTTGTCTGTATAACAAAATTTATTTGAAGTCGATACCTATCTCTTGTGCTTCTTGAGCTATGGACGACAAAAAAAACTTAGCGAACGTACGGACATACGAACATACGTACACACGCACGCACAGACATCTCTCTAAAAATCTTTTATTTCGACTCTAGGGATCTTGAAACGTCGAGAAATTTCAAATTTTTCAATTCGACAAATCGGACCGATTACAATAACTTCCTATGGGAAGTTAAAATTAAAGCGACTACAAAAACTGCTAAACGTCAAAACTACTTCCATGCCACCGGCAACCTAAAGCAAAACAATATCTCAAAAAAATACGTAAAAGCAAAAACAAAGTAAGAAAATAATTCTGAAAGCTATATACCTACCTACCACAAAATGTATACAAAAAAATTCAACAACGCGAGTAGAAATTGTATGTTATTTGTGTACGCGCAGTGCACTGGTAAATGTTAACAGCAGGCTTTAAGAATCCTTTTTTACTCCACTTTGATTAGGTAGGTATATCTTTTTTTCTTCAGTCGACAGTTTTGTTTAAAACAAAGAAATCTGCCAAAAATACTATGTAGGTACCTACCTACTAAAATAGTTGAAAAATCTGATAGGTAGGTACGCCCCCAAATTATGTTATACATGTGTATATACATATGTACCTTCATATTAACCTGTACTAACCTCCATTTGTGCATATGAATACCTACATACATATGTATATGTAATTACTAATTACCTACCTAATATTTGCCTAAACAATATACTTACCTATACTTATGTATGTATGTACACTTGCAATTTTATACTTTGTAGTAAAGTGATTCATCCACTATCCCTATTTTCAGAAACAAAAAAGAAATTTAAAAACAAACCTATCCCAACCCATATCAAACTAATAACGAAATTGAAGAAAAATTCACCGAAACTCACAAATCATCATCATGTCGAATGCACCGAAAAGCACTAAAATCATTTTGGTTTTATGAATGAGAAATTTAAAAAAGAAAAACAAACCTTCAAAATACATTTTCTGCAGCGAACGTGATTTGGCCTTGAATGCCACACTTCAACAGACATGCGAGTATGTACCTACACAGTTGTTATTGTTGTTTTTTATTCTAAATAACAATATTCCGTTATCTTTCTCGACTATAACAAATTGTGAGTAAATTTCCCATAAGGACCAAATCTGTAAAATTGGGTGTTGTATTTAATAGACAGATACAATAACTCGCCGTGCGATACTAGCGACTTATGAGCATTTGAAAAATAAGTGTCGCCATCTAGATCAGGATTTGCCCGGTGTCCCTTCTATTTGTAATTATTCAATGGCCGTACTTTTTCTATAATGATCAAGACCGGCACGTTACTGTGAATGGGGATCGCTACCGTTAAATGATAACCGAATAATTTTGGCCCCAATTGGATGATATGGACTTGGAGGACGGACATGTGATTCCAACAGGACGGCATGCACCAAAAGCCACGCAGCCAATCACAATCAATTTATTGGAAACCAAGTTTGTTTTATATATAACGTGTTATATTGCGAAATGGTCCAGTCGCTTGGCCACCTCGGTCGTGCGATTTGATGCCGTTAGACTATTCCCTATGGGACTCCGTCAAGTCTATGGTCTATGCCAACAAGCGAGCAACGATTGATGAATTTCGTACGATTATCGAACGTGAAATTACAGCAGTATCGGCCGATTTATGCTTGGAAACCGTCGAAAATTGGGTTCAGCGTGTGGACTTCTGCAAGCGTGCCCGTGCTGGCCATGCAAAAGAAATCGAGTTCAGTACATAATGGCATTGAACGTACTTTCACATGAATAAAGAATTTCATTGATGTCCAAAACCGTTTTTTTTTTATTTAAAAAAAAAAAACTTTTGTAGCGCTCTTATTGAAAACCCCGATATTTGGTAAAATAATTAAGATACAGGATGGTACACGAATAGTGCTACAAAAATAAAACGTTATAACTTTTTTTTAGTGTGAGTAATCTACTTATTTTTTTTTTATTTTGCAAGTTACTATTTAGATTTATCAGAATGAATGCTTGGTAAATTGGTAAATTCCGTCCAAAGGGAATTTAGGCGGGAGTTTCGCGGTAGTCCCCCGAGTAGATGGACAATTATGAGGCTGGTGAACATGTTTGCCGAATCTGCAAGCATTGCGAATACAGTACCATCGAACTCCCAATGTTCGTGCGTAGGTTACAAACGCCGCTGGCGCTGTAGCATCGACAATACAGATAAATCCAAGCGTTTCGACTCGAAACTTGTCCGAGCCAATTGGAGTTAGCAGAGGGTCATTACAGCGGATACTTCAAGACGAATAAACTCTGTCCATACAAAGTCCAAATTACAAGCAAGTTAAACCCTCAGAATTTTCCTGTTCGCGAGGAATTTTGCCAAAATATTATTGAAATGGCCGAAGAAGACAACATAATAATTGTTTCTTTATGTCTGATGAGTCCCCTTTTGACCTAAACGGCAATGTTAACTTTAACTAACAAAATTGCCGTATTTGGAGTGAATCAAATCCATAAATGCTCCATTAGACTGCACCCAGAACGAGTAACTGTGTGGTGCGCAGTTTCATCAAGGTGTGTTGTTGGGCCATTCTTCTTTGAAGAAAACGGTGTAACAGTAACTGTGAATGAGAACCGTTATTTAAAGATGTTGAATGAGTTTTTTATACCCAGAACTGCCCCGAAGTGGTATCCCATTGAACAGCCTTTTGTTCCAGCAAGATGGAGCAACTGCAAATATAGCCAGGGGATCGGGTCAAAATTCTGGCTTCAAAATTCTGCTTTTCAGAATTCTGCTTTTTTAACGAAAATTCTGCTTTTCAAAATTCTGCTTTTTTTTTTGTCTGGTTTACAAAATTCTGCTTTTCAAAATTCTGCGTTTCAAAATTCTGCTTTTCAAAATTCTGGAAATTTATATTAAAAAAAAATTCTGCTAATTCTGCTTTTTTTTTAATAGTATATTTATTAACATTTATTACATTTATTTAACTTTTCAAAATAAAACATATATCCATCCACGCACAGCTTTTCTTTTCCTTTATTAGATTTAACAAGTGAAACGTTTATTTTTGCTTTTTAATAAGAATAACACACTATCACGAAGGGATAAGAAAAGACACTAACCATTGTATAAGACCCTGACTAAGTTAAGAGAGCAAAAATTAATTGCGTCTAAACATCTTGCTTATGCAAGCGAGAGGATAATTTTACAAAATTCTGGAAATAATAAAAATAAGGTTTGGAAAATGTTAAAAAGCGCGCGAATTTTGAAAAACAGAATTTTGAAAAGCAGAATTTTGAAAAACAGAATTCTGAAAAGCAGAATTTTGAAAGCAGAATTTTGAAAAGCAGAATTTTGAAAGCAGAATTTTGACAAAAGAATTTTGACCCCGGCAGAATTTTGACCCCAACCCTATAGCCAGACCAGTTATGGCGGAGCTTCAACTTTTTGCTGGCCCCTAAGGTCACCTGACCTGACTGCGACAGACTTTTTGTATGGAGTTATGTCGAACAGGAGGTGTACAAAACGAAACCCAGGAATTTCACTGAATTGAAACAGTCTATAATGACAATAATTGAGGTTGTCCCAACTTCAACCCTTTAGGCCGCAATGAACAATTTTTTTTATCGGGTGATTGTAAAGGTCCTTTTCGGTCTATCATCTTTAAAAATAATTAACTACTTAAATTAAAATGAATTAAAATTTAATTTTCTATCCAATAACAAACAAAAAATGAAATACACTGATCAAAAAAAGTTATTTTAATTTCTTACTGTAGCACAATTGGTGCGCCACCCTGTATTAAAATTTTAGAGTATTGACTTGATTTTTAACATATTTTTTTACTTCATAGAAACATTTTTGTTTTCAAAGACAAGTCTTTTGTTCCATATCCAATCTCAAAAGTAAAGTATCTTTTGCAGAACATAAGACGTTCTCTTAAGATAAACTTTCAATACAGGCATGTATTCCTAGTGCTCTACACATAACTTTAACGTCTTATATTGAGGATTGTTACATGTTCTATAATTTAAGACAGCACAGATCAATAAGCCCTCCACAGTATATGTATCTACGGTAATCTTTTTTTTCAAAACGTGACCTTTTCCGTTTAATCCCCAATTTTATGGATGTGATATTCATTTGGACCTAACTTTTCCTTAGAGTATCGATGAAATACCAACTGGTAAAAATGTATGTATAAGTATATCATAAAAAAGAAACCACTTAACAAAAAAAAATGACAACACAAGTGATTTTAAAATACGTACTCAAAATAATTGAATCGATTGATAAAAATATGTAAGTATTTTATATACATATACCTCTGCATATTCTCCGATTCTTATCAAGATAGGTAAAATTCAATTTAAATGTTTTAATACAAACAAAGTTGTATACGAGGTGTGTTCAAAAAGTACCCGGAATTTTTAAATTCCGCGGGTCTGGAGAGTCCGAAGGTCAAATTTTTTTTATTGTGTTGGTATACATGCCCCTAAAGTATGATGCAATTTTCAGCTATATTCATTGTTTACTTTGTCTGTGGTAGTTGCCAAGGTTCGACGTGTTTTTATGAGCTCGGCGATTTTTGCTGAAACTGCTGAATTTTGACCAAAAAAAACAATCGCATGAACATCGTTCAAGAGCTGTTAAATGACGTCAAGGACGATCCGAGTTTGCTTGAAAGGGTCATAACTGGTTATGAAACATGGGTGTACGGTTATGATGTCAAAACCAAAGCACAATCGTCCACCTGAAAGCCTCCAACGTCAAGTACGATCAAATGTGAAGGCTTTAATAGACAGCGATGCCAACATCAAGAAGATACTCAGTGCTTTGGACAAGTCAGGCGAGTGTGATTTTGGTACGAATCTGGAACTAGGAATTGACCTTTTCTTATCCGGCCATAAGGACCTACACGAAATCGTTCAGAATCTTCTCAACCCCGTCTATAAGCTGCTTGGACGGCCACAATACATGGCGATTCTGAAGGCACATTTGGCCAACAGAAGCAATAGTCATAAGCAGTATTTTGGATTGAGTTTGTTGTCAAAGAAAATGTTTTAAATAAAATAAGTTTTTGCATTAGCATCTCTTTGGTGAATTGTTCTGACCGGTTGAAGTGAACAAAGAGGATAGCTGCAGCCAAGCGAGCTTGAAGTTCTTGTTGGTTCATGTCGTAAGCCCATTTCACCCGTTCCCAGAACTTCAGTTGAAACTCTTCTTCGAGACGAGCTAGTGTTACGGCCTTGTCTGCGCTGATATGCTACTCTATCACAGCACAGGAAAGGATTATCGACTCAAGGGTGTCGACGGCAAAAAGAAATCCTTAGGAGAATGTTTGCACTTCAAGAATTTTCAAAATATTAAATCTTGAGAGAATACATACCATATAGAACATCTTCACTGTATGTTCGTTCTTTTGGAGCTCGTATAGATCTTTGCTTCCTGAAAATCAAATTGATAAGTACCTACATAAGGCTAAAGTTTGTATCTTGCATTTCCAGATCCTTTAGTTCATTGCAGAGTATATCGAAAGTTCTGCGGCTCGTTCTGAAATGTTGTTTGAAATACTCATCATCGTTTACTAACATTTCACGCTTCCAGAAAGTGCTGGTATGTACCTGCATAAAACATTTAGATATATACATATGTATGTATATAGCTTCGTACTAATTGAATTGTTATAACAAGCTAACCTTTGTCCCCATATTTCTTTGTCGATTACGATTTTCAATTGTATCAATTAAAGCTTTTTTTTTCTTTCGAAGTTCTAGGATTTGCAAAAGAAAACGACGTTTTTTTTATGATAGAGGCTTGAATGAAAAAAAGTTTAACAAAATCTTCATATTTTGTTCAACTTTCTTTTTATGTATTAAAATCAATTTCAATTCATTTCAATCAGTGAATTCATTCTATTTTCACAACTTTCACTTGGACTTGTCCACATATCCTGATTCCATATTCTGCCTTCCAGTTAGTTTTTTGGGAATTGTCTTCCAGGACCGGTGGTGAAACCGGATGTCCTTGTCTAACGCCTCTTGTTATATTAAATTTTGCGTCCTATATTCTCTGTTTTCATTAGTGCTGTATTATTTTTGTATATGTTTTAAATGTTTGTACTATATTTGGTTTTATGTTTTGATTTTTCAGCTAGGACCCTATCAATTCGTGTTCAACCAAGTCAAAACTAAACTCAATAAATAGAAAATGAACCGGTAGTCTAAATTTATTGCATTTTTCTATTAGCTGATTCATTGTCTGTAAGTGGTCTGTTCTTGAGAATCCTTCTAAAATTCCAGCTTCTTCTTTTGGTTTCTTGCTATTAAAGTCTTTTTTAATGGCCCTGCAAAGCGTTTTGGAGAAGAGCTTGTAAATTGTCGAAATGTTACATATTGGTCTATAGTTAGTGATATCGTCCTTCTTTCCTTTTTTGTGTATTAATGTTGTCATTCTTTCTTTCCAAAGGAGTGTAAATTAGTTCTATAGAGTATGGTTCTAGGTCTTATTTTTGTGTTGAATGATGACTGCTCAGCCGGTCCCAATGGTACTCGTATACATGCCTCCAATAAGATTTAAACATACTTTGAACTCTTACTATCATATTCCAACTTTCCTTAAAAACAGGAAAATTTTATGGTATGCATATGGAAATATTGTTGCTTACACCAATACTCAGGCCTATTGCAAAACTTTCTTGCAATAAAATCTTACCTTGAAAATAGATCCAACCAAGACAAAATTAAGAAAAAAGAGCCTGGGATGCAACCCACACTGATAACTTCCCATCCAGTCTGTAGATTTGTCTTGCTTACAACTTTAACAAAATATTAATAACTATATTTTGTGTGAGACTCACAAAAAGTCAATATCCTTCTTTGTTCTTCTAATACCTAAGTCTAAAACCATTTCTTCTCATTTTTTTGTTTTTTTTTTTTTTTTGTAGGATCAATTTTTACCAATTTTGCGTACTATTTTAATTTTTAAAAAAAAGCTGACTGTTTATAAAATTTCTACTGAATATCAAAAACAAATATTTTCTACATGATGAAATTAGTTTAAAGCCAATATTGTTCATTTTTGAAGGGGTATTTGAGTCGAAAATTTTTACCAAGTCTTAGTAATTTTTTGAAGGTCTTTATTTTTTATAAAAACTATCAATTGGGTTTTTCTTAAAATTTCTCTGAATGTTGAAAACAATATTAACGGCGCGGCGCCGGCGTAACTTCTTGCTTGTATTCAAGTGAGATTCTTATAATTGCTGACGACATTTATAAACATTTTTTAAAATAGTATAGATGGACCATGATCGTATTCTTTTACAGGCTGATATTTACAGTTTTCACGAATTTTTATTCTGAGTTACACCAATCTAAGACAATTGAAAGTGCTCTTTAAAAAATTGTTACAAATAAAATTAAAAGCTGAAACGGTTAGGAAAAATGATAGATAAATATAAAGGTATGATATTCTTCAATGTTCGATGTTGACATTTGAACATTAGTAAACGAACATTCCGTCAAACATCACAATTTAAACACTAACCCTGGTTTTTAATAACTCTGTTTGCAACTATGAGCATTAATTTGTCACAATTATTCAAAGTAACGCAAAGACATACTTATTTATTTATTTTATAAAGAAATACCTAACAAAATTTTGTTATTTTTCCTATTTATTTCGAAAAACAAAGTTCATGCCATTCTTTTGCGTGGTTTTATTAAAACTCACTCTTAGACGCTTGTGCAAGGCATAAATCTATGGTCAAGAAAAAAAAAACAGTGTGTCGTCTGCTTCGAATATTTGTAACCGAATTCATTCTAAATAACCTTGGTTGAACATTTTTGGTAGCGTCTGCTGAACATCTTGCAAGTAATTTGGGTTGTCATATAATTTCGCACGTTCCTCGTCTGAATTTAATATTTCGTCTAATTCACTAAATTGTTTGTCAACCAATCCATACCACAGTGGTAAGAAAGTAGTTAATAAAAATAATTCTGAAAATAAAAAATAGAATACAAATATTGATTTAAAAGTCCAGGTTAAAAACCCAACGCCATGAGGGTGGCGATACATTTCAATATAGAAATCTGTAATTTTTGGAATTTGACCTCGAAACTTCAATTTCTTTAAGGTATCGATAAAATTCGAACAGTAAAAGTACATTATTTCATCAAAGTAAGTTGAACGCAACTTAGGATCCAGAAGCATGTAAATGCCATACATAACATCTAATATTGCAGGTCCAAATGAACACATTTGGAAATCGATCTGAAAAGAAAATTTGGTTTCATGAAAAACGAAAAAATAAAAAAAAGTAAGGAAGTTTGAACATACGAGCATAACATCTACAAGTTTTTTCTCGCCATTCCGTTTTACCATTATATTTTTGAAATGAAAATCTCCGTGATTGAGAACAAATATCCCCTTGGGAGATTTGTTTCTATAGGCTTTCGTAGAAGCTATACATTTTTTCAAAAGATTTTCGGCTAGTCTTCTAAGATGAGGAACGTATTTTTTAAGCTCAGGGATTGTGTTAATTTTGTCTGTAAAGTTCCTAATACCGCCTGTCATGAAAGGAATTTTTTCTAGATCACTTTTGTTAAAGAAGCTTTCACAGTAAGAAGACACATTGGTATCACCCTGAAAGGAAATAATGTTTTTTTATTTGAATGTTTCTAAAATTAAAAATCCAAAATATATCACCCTAACAATATTTCTACTTATGTCAATAAATTTTGGATAGAGTTCTAACATAAAATAAAACTTAATTTTAAATTGCAAAAAATTGATAATAAATCAACACAAAAAACCAACAAAACTCTATCGCGATTAAATAAACAAATCCACTAGAAATTAATCGATACCTCAGAAGCAAGCTTGTAGCTGAGAGCATGCCACTTAGATAACTTCAGAAAGGCCATTTTAGCTTCTTCCATATTTGCCATTCTTTCACTTAAAACTCCATAGCCTTTCAGAGCGATATCTTCGAAAACTATAACTTTTCGAGGTTGTAATGAGTAATATAATGCTCTGCAATAAACACATAAAAAGTAAATATCTCACTTTTATTTTTTGTACAATATTAAGTACACAGCACAAACTACTTACTTTGCTCCCAAAATGGTATCATCTCTGATATTTCTAAGTTCTTCATGAAATTTGGGTATTGTTTTTGAGTACATTCCGATTTCTGTTTCAAAAATAAACGTTTTCTCAAACAATTCTTTTTTATTACCTTCTATCTCTGGCATTGTTTTAATAATTATAGATTTTGATTTGTTCTCTGATTGATTTATGCTATATGTCACAATCGCACGGAACATAATACTTGCATAGTGATCGCCTTTTGCTGATGCCGGAGCCAGTTTCACATTTTGAACCTAAAGTATATAAAATAGAAATACAAAATATTGTAGATATTTTTTTTCGAAAAAAAACTACTAGTAATTTTTCTTCACGTTCACAATTCCTTAGCACTTCTTGAAAGAATTGTTCATTCATCCAACTGGGAGCAATTAACTCATAGCTATTAAATTCACTCATAATAAACTTGTGTATCTCTGCGCCAAAATGTTACTAAAACAAATCGAAGTTAAAAAAAAAACTACAAACAAAATAGATTATAGTGAATCAAAATATAAGTTTCACCTTCTCAGAGACAAGTAAGTATAACTTATCCATATCTATACAAATTAAGAGAATAGTGATTTAATCTTATTTCACAAAAAGGGTTTCCAGCATGTTTTTTTTTAAGATCAATTAAGTTAATGGAATTTTGTAATTTCAATGTTCCAAATATTTTGATCTGCAATTGATTCCTAACGATATTTTCTAATTTTGAAATCATGTTTGTAAATTGGATTCTAATTTTAATTTGATCCATACAAAATGTATTGGTTTCTTTAGCTTTAAAATACTTTCTTCCCTTTTGTTTTTGTTTCAAATGGAGCCATTTTAAATTGTTACCTTCATGAATTTAACTTAACTTATATATTTTTAAAAATCCCTTGCCACGAGTGACGCCAAAAGGCTTGTTTTACCTGCCTCATGTGCCCAGCAAAATATAATCACCATGCAGTGAGACAAATTAAAAGCAATATAAATACCAATAACAGCTTTATTTTATAATGCAGTAGAGCCAAATTTATTTCTACAACTTAAAAAAAACTAAATTTAATAAGAACACATAACACTTTGGAATCGTAAAAAACGACAAAAATTTGAAAAACAAACTCTAAAAATAAAAATCTGGAAACACTGATCACCCATAGCATAACACTTTTAAGCTTTGCATTCTCACTTTTTGTATTTTAAAATCATAACCTTTTTTCTCTTATTTAATTATTCAAGATTTTACTCATTTTGCAGGTGAGCTTTAAAGTATTTATTTATAAAATATTTAATAATTTTTTTTTCAAAAAAAAAAACAGTCTACCATGATAATCAAGTACATAGTATATAACTAATACGTACCTACATTTAAAAGCAACACACAAATGTTTTCAAACAATTGTATTTACTAATACAAAAAGTAAATGTGCATAAAAACAATATGTTCTTGAAGGTTAAGAGGTTTGGTTTGAATCCGACAATAAGATAAGATAAGATTTTGACAAAGTTAGTGCAGAAATAGACTTACAAGCATTTAAATCATTTTTATATTCCTTTAGTCCGCCATTTTTAAAGTCAAATTAATTATGATATACCTATTGTATAAATCAATAAGATTCGTTAAGTAAGACTTACATATACATGCAATTGGTCATATTTCTGTTCTCCGGGGTTTTGGGGCTCGTCGCCGTACATTGAAATTGGGTACTAGAAATAAGCTTTCATTTTATAGGTACTAATGCGTTTGGATTCCGTTCGTTTTAAGCCATACTGCTTTCTGAAATGTAATAAGTGCTAAAACATTAAATCCGAAAAACACGTTTCGACTATTGCAATTTTTTAAGTTATTTCATATCATAATGTATGGATATACCAAGTTTTCCAGAAATTTATTAGCAATGGTATCAATTAAGAGTATAAAAAGAATAATAAAATGCACGACTGAATCGGACGAACTTGCTCTCGGATTCTGTTAAGAAATATTACCTATAATTTAATATTCAAAAATACTGCTGCATTTTGAAAATCGTTACCGTTTTTTTAAATTAGTTTTGTATTTATACAATTTTGGAAATTTGTTTAAAAAAATGTTTGGTGCGCAGTTATTATAAGAATATATTATTATACATTTAATGTTTTAATGAGATATCGAATTTTGAAAAAAAAAAATTATTTTTGTATATGTATAAAAACAAAACAATGACAATTTTGATCATCTTATATTATTGCGACAGTTAAAAGCTTGTTCAAAAATAAATAAAAACAAACAAAAAAAATAACGGTTCTATGGAGGGTACCCTTGTGGAGCAATATAAAAAAAAATATATATTTTTTGAATATATATATGTATATATAAAAATACTAATTTTTCATTAAAAGAAGCCAAGTTTAGAAAACTAATTTTAGAGAAAGTTTAATAAAAATCTTTAGGTTTTTTTTAGAGAAAATTTTAATTTTCAATTTTTGGCCAAAAAATTTGCATGGGGTCTACTATTATTTTCAGTTCAAAAAAAAAGCCTAACGCGATCGGCTCAAAACTCACTCACTTTTTTCGACTTCTCTACCATCGTTATGTGGTCTTTGATTAAAATTTCGAGTTCGAAACTTTTACGAATGCAAAACTTGCCATATAGTTCTTATGCGTCGCCAGTAAAAATAACTTTATGTTTTAGAGGTAAACATTTTACTGCTGCCTTTCGGGCAAAATTTGACGACAAATCAAATTTTTTTTTGTTGCGCCACGAAATCGATGTCTGAAATTGTTTAATTTGTAATATGCTCTTCTTTAAGCTAAGTTGAGATATCCAACTTCGATACTGTCGCATATCGGACTTTGACCGAATTTTGTAATTGCTTTGTTCCGTATTCAAATTTTGTGCCCAACTTGCACTGGCCTGGGTATAACTATTCTCATAATTTCGCCAAACATTGTAGTATACATACATAGTATATCGCATCTTTTAAACGGTCTGACCAAAAACTTTCAAGATTTCTAATAAGCTCACTGCAAGCTTAAAATGTAGAAGAATTACATACAATATCCAAACATTTAACTTTGTTTTTCTCAGAGATTTAATAGCGTACAGATTACGGAACAAAACAATTTTCAGGCGTCGGAATATTCGGTTATGTTTTGCAGTTTTAGAAAACTAAGTTCAATTGGAACTCGTAACTATTCCAAAGAATTACGAAATCCTGCACCAGTTGTTCAACTATCAAAATTGTCATTTTTTAAAGAATTTTAATTGACAGAGAAGCGGAATGAAATATACCTAAACAAAATTAAACTATTCATTTTTACCAAGATCAAAGTAGTAGTAGTACCCGTGGCATGATGGTTAGTGCGTTGGACTGTCATGCCAGACGTCTTGGGTTCGATTCCTGCCTATGCCATCTGAAGTTTTTTTCACGGATACTGCCTGTTGCGAGGAATTTACAAATTCTCCAAGAGTAATTCTTGCCATGAAAAAACGTTAAGGTGGCGCTACAGTCCTGTGTGAA
The DNA here is from genome assembly GCA_920104205.1 of Eupeodes latifasciatus. Taxonomy (NCBI): domain Eukaryota; kingdom Metazoa; phylum Arthropoda; class Insecta; order Diptera; family Syrphidae; genus Eupeodes; species Eupeodes latifasciatus. The sequence continues at coordinate 71,479,279 of OV049925.1, forward strand.
CTAGGGCCTCACCCAAAAAACTTCTCCATCTAGCTCGATCCCTAGCTAGATGTCTCCAGTTTCGCGCTCCAAGTTGGGTGAGGTCACTTTCCAATTGTGCGCGCCACCTGATCCGGGCCTTCTCCTACTGCGCTGTCCTGTGGGTGTGGATTCGAAGACTTTCCGGGCCGGAGCATTGGTTTCCATGAGCTCTACGTGACCCAGCCATCTTAGTCGTTGGACTTTTACCCTTCTGGCTAAGTCTACGTCGCTGTACAGCCCGTACAGCTCGTCGTTCCATCTTCTCCTCCACTCCCCTTCGATGCATACGGGACCGTAGATCACACGAAGAATTTTTCTCTCGAAACGACCCAAGGTGCTTTCATCCGCTTTTGTCATAGTCCATGCTTCTGCACCGCATAGCAGGACGGGGATGATAAGGGTCTTATATAGCGACACTTTGGTCCTTCAAGAGAGGACTTTCCCACTCAATTGCTTTCTTAGCCCAAAGAAACAGCGCTTAGCAAGAGTTGTTCTTCGTTTACTCTCAGAGCTGGTGTTGTTTTCTGCGTTTACAGCGGAGACTAGGTAGACGAAGTCCTTGACTACCTCAAAGTTACGTCTGTCGATGGTGACGTTTTGACCAAGACGTCGGTGTTGCAAATCCTTTCTTGACGACAGCATGTACTTGGTTTTGCCCTCTTTAACCATTAAACCCATTTTTGCCGCCTCTGCCTCAATACTCACAAAAGCCCCATTGACATCACACTGAGTTCTTCCGATTATTTCAATGTCATCAGCGTATGCTAGTAATTGGACAGACTTTTGAAAGATAGTGCCTCTAGTGTTGACGTGTGAGCTCTGCACTATTCTTTCAAGTACGATGTTAAAAAAATCGCATGACAGCGCATCACCTTGTCTAAAACCTTTTTTGATATCGAAAGGTTCCGTTAAGTTGTTTCCAACCTTTATAGAGCAGCGTGAATTCTCCTAGGTCATCCTGCACAAACGGACGAGTTTGGCAGGGATGCCAAAACTAGACATGGCTCTATACACCTCGTCCCTGTGAATGCTGTCATATGCGGGCTTGAAATCGATGAAAAGATGGTGGGTGTCGATTTGGTGTTCTTGGGTTTTTTCCAGGATCTGCCGTAATGTGAATATTTGATCGACTGTGGACTTTCCTTGTCTAAAACCACACTGATAAGGACCTATCAGGTTGTTGACGATGGGCTTTAGACGTTCACATATTACGGCAGGGAAGATTTTGTAGGGGGTGTTAAGTAGACTGATTCCTCTATAGTTGGTGCAGTTTAGAGATCTCCTTTTTTCAGGATCGGGCAAACAATACTGAGGTTCAATTCATCGGGCATGCTTTCTTCCGACCATATCTTACAGATAAGTTGGTGCATGCTCCTAACCAACTTATCTCCAGCTGCTTTAAAGAACTTTCAAGACATCCGCTCCAGCGGCTTTATTAGACTTCAGCTTAGATATGGCAATCTTTATCTAAGTCGGGAGGACGGGATTGTTGGCTTTCGTCGTCTATGTTGAATGGATCATCCTGCCTGACAGCGGAATTCGGTTCGTCGTCGCCGTTATACAGTCTGCAGAAGTGGCCCTTCCATATCCTCAGCATTGACTGCGGTTCCACTATGATGTTTCCACTTTCGTCTTTGCAGCCTTCGGTTTTAGGTTTATGTACTTGTGAATTTCGTTTCACCTGTTCATAAAACTTTCGAACTTCATTCCTGCTTTTAAACCTCTCAACATCTTCGACCGCACGCTTCTCATGCCCTCATGAGAAGTCGGTGTTCCTCTCGCCTCATCTGCTCTTAGAGCTCATGAGCAGCTCTCGTCCTTTTATGCAGCGCCGCTTTGCGTGCCTGTTGTTTGGCTGCATTTGCCTGCCGACATTCCTCATCAAACCAGGGGTTCCTTGTTGGTAGTTTTTTTGAAACCCAACACATCAGAGGCGGCTTCTCTGATTGCATCTTGGCAATGTTGCCACTGGTTTTCGATACATTGTGACAGAGAACTTCGAGAGAGGTTACTTGTAACTCGGTCGGAAAAGGATTTGGCGTTCTCTTGCGATTTTAGCCGTTCGACGTTGTACCTTCTCCCAGCATCTCCCTGTTTTGCCTTGGGTCTGGAAACCCGAAGTGCTACCTTGGCTACAAGGTAGTGGTCCGAGTCGATGTTAGCTCCTCGGAAAGTTCGGACATCCATTATGCTGGAAGAGTCGATCGCAATATGGTCAATCGGGTTGACGGTAGGTTGATCTGGAGATCTCCAAGTTCCTTTGTGGATGTTGAGGTGTGGAAAACGCGTACAGGCTACCATGACGTTTCGCCCCGCAGCAAAATCTATGAGCCTGAATCCGTTGCCGGAAGTGTTGTCGTGCAGGCTGTTTTTCCCAATTATTCCACCAAAGATCTCTTCCCTTCCTAACTTGGCATTAAAATCGCCCAGGACAATTTTAATATCGTAGCTAGGACACTGTTCATATGTTTTGTCTAAGAGCTCGAAGAACATATATTTGGTGTTGTCATCCTTCTCTTCTGTGGGGGCATATCAGGCTAATGTTGCCGAATTTAGCCTTGATGCGGATGGTCATGAAGCCCTTGTTGATGCACCTATAGCTCAAGACTTCTTGCCTAAGTGTGGCTCCAATGACAAAGCCGCATGTTTTTCTAGGTAGCAGTCGCCATAGTAAATGTCGCAGTTTTTCATCCTCTTCTTGCCCGGTCCATCCCATCGTATTTCCTGGATGGCGGTGATGTCTCCTTTATAGCAGTCTAGGGCCTCCGCTAATTCTTTGGCTGCACGTGGTCTGTTAATTCTTCTAACATTCCACGTGCATATCCGAAGTTCGTTGTCCTTAATTCGTTTGCGTAGGTAGTCAACAGTAAATCCGTCCGTATCCGAGGCTTGTTGGTGCTTCGCAACTATGATGTTTTTACGTGACCAGGAAGTCACCCCGACGGCACAACCCCCAACCTGGAGGGCCAGGTCCTTAGTATAACTCCAAGGACGGGGAGCCGGATAAACCGCTCCTTATAGGCCTGGGCTCCGAATAAGTCGTAGAAGCCCTATAAGGTGTTCACTAAGTAGTTCAACCTTACTGGAACTGTAGACGCCACCGTTGATTCCATCTCGGGAATTCCTCCGCTGCCGTCTGGATAAGGAGAGGTGCTTTAGTGGAAACACCTCTCCACCCCTTTCTCGTTTGCTGCCCCCAACAACTTTCCGCTGGGGTTGGAACCCAATCTCCAGTTGAGGTACTAGGCACCCGATGTTCACCACTGGGAGATGAGAGTAGGAGTTCATAGACAGAGGTGGGTTTTGAGAAAAACCTGTGGATGCTTGTGTCCTCTTTAATGCACATGTCTACCATTTGAACATCATGAAAAGTGCTTTCTCAAATTAGCCGTTGACAACAATACTCACACACAGGAATGGTTGAGAGTTGTAAGTCACTATAGGCCCTAGTTCTCAACGGACTGTTGCCAATTGTTACCCAATTTATATTTTAAATTAGTAGTAGTTCTGATTTTTCGGTAATTTGCTTATGATGTTGACCTAATGAATAATTAAAGTTTCCGAGCGCTGAAGGCAACATGTCCAAAAATCAGACAAATAGCGAAAATTTCGCGGTATTTCATTTATTGGTATATTTTACAACGAAGAAGAATCTGCCGTGAAATAAAGCCAACTTTTTTAAAGTGAAATAGGACAATTTTTAGCAATTGGTCTTATTACACTTCAAACAGGTGGAATAAAGCCAGGTTGGTTTTATTTCACTTTTTAAAGTGCAATAAGATAAACTGCTGACAATTGGCCTATTGTCACTTTTGTAAATTGCAATAAGGCTAAACAATTTAACTTGTTGCTTTTTTCCATAGTCTCAGAAAACTAAATAAAGTGGCGCAAGAACTAGAGCCTATAGTGACATACAACTCTCAACCACTCCTGTGTATGAATCATGTCAGCGATGGATGGGACCTACTATAATACACACTAACCATCACGCCACGGGTTCTATCTCAGTCTCAGAAAAATATAATTTTAAATCAACAATTTTGTATGTTATTAAGAACTATTTTATTCAATTTATCAATGTCCTTGTCAATTATTGATTAACATCAAAAAGCCAAATCTAAAACTATATTTTAGTTTTTGAGGAAATTGGATGTAGTAGTTTTTCAGAACGTTTCCTTAAATCCTTATTATTGGTCTTATTATTTATAATCCAGGTCTGAGGTCCACGAGGTCTAAAATCGTGAGTTTTACTACGACTTCAAGCTAACTAAATTTCCTTAATTTTGAGTTCAATCTTGATTATATTTAGGCACATCTTTGCAGATATCAGGACATTGAACTATTTGTTTAAAATATACATACGTTACCAATGTTAATCACTTTATTATTGATTTCTAAAGTTTTCTTTTATTGTTTATTAAATATTTCCTTCACAACATTAAGAAAGCCTACTCCCTCAAGCTTCAAAAAACTTTTTGTTTGTTTTCAATCTGTTCAACATAAATCATACTTATATACATTTAGCTCAAGGCCTCCTTTGGAACATCGTATTCAGGGAACTTATTACCTGCAAATCAAGCGGTTTCTATTATTTCTTTTATTGTGTCAAACTATTCGGATGAGAACACTAACCTTAAACATCAGCTACTGCTATTAACAACTTCTTTATTGTAGACAGTATTCCTATGATTAAGGTAGGCTGCTTAATGGAAGGCCGCAATATAATTAATTTATCCGTGTTTTGTCGACCATCACACCAATTCGTCATCACATAATCTTTGATTTACCACTTGAAACCATTATTGAACCTATTTCTGTTCAGCTATAATTTTAATTAATATCAGAGCTTATTATATCTAAAAGTATGGACTTATTAACAGGGGCGTCTTTAGACTTTTGGGGGCCCTGGGCCCAATAGGATTTGGGGGTAAAAAAAAGTAGGTACATATTATATATTTTTTTTTAAATTCCTTATTTTAAAAAAATAATTTTAAAATTAATTTGGGTTTTTTTTTTACATATTTTTACTTTTTAAAAAGAGCTACAAAAAAAACATAAAACAGATATTTTTTGTATACTTTTGTAATTGTTTTTAATATACCTTCAATAGTTGAACATTTTTCTTTATAGTTGACTTTTGATGTATGTATATCTACTTACTCGAACATTGTTTATATTGTCAAGTTTGTAAATTTATAATGAGATTTCATCTATATTAATATTATAAATGCGAAAGAAACTCTGTCTGTCTGTCTGTTACTCAATCACGCCTAAACTACTGAACCAATTTGCATGAAATTTGGTATGGAGATATTTTGATACCCAAGAAAGGACATAGGCTACTTTTTACCCCGGAAAAATGACGCACTCTGATGGGAAAATTCAGGTGGGATCCGGGAAATCTGATCGCTTTCACTCCTAAATTACCAAAGATTTGAATAATATTTGGATAAAATTGGTATTACGGGAAAACAACGCATTCCCAACCCTTATGAAATAAGTTGTCGAACATGTTAAACTTATCATACACGTATATTAACGCCACGTGCTTTAAGCCCTTAACGTTAGACGCACACAGAGTTCAAGAACAAAATCCGACCGATATAATTTAAAATGAGGCGTTAACTTTTGTAGAAGATCACGTTACAAATATCGGGTGATTTTTTAAGAGCTTGAGAACTTTTTTTTAATAAAAAACGCATAAAATTTGCAAGATCTCATCGATTCAAACGTTAGATTGGTCCATGACATTTACTTTTTGAAGATAATTTCATTTAAATGTTGACCGCGGCTGCGTCTTAGGTGGTCCATTCGGAAAGTCTAATTTTGGGTAACTTTTTCGAGCATTTCGGCCGGAATAGCCCGAATTTCTTCGGAAATGTTGTCTTCCAAAGCTGGAATAGTTGCTGGCTTATTTGTGTAGACTTTAGACTTGACGTAGCCCCACAAAAAATAGTCTAAAGGCGTCAAATCGCATGATCTTGGTGGCCAACTTACCGGTCCATTCCTTGAGATGAATTGTTCTCCGAAGTTTTCCCTCAAAATGGCCATAGAATCGCGAGTTGTGTGGCATGTAGCGCCATCTTGTTGAAACCACATGTCAACCAAGTTCAGTTCTTCCATTTTTGGCAACAAAAAGTTTGTTAGCATTGAACGATAGCGATCGCCATTCACCGTAACGTTGCGTCCAACAGCATCTTTGAAAAAATACGGTCCAATGATTCCACCAGCGTACAAACCACACCAAACAGTGCATTTTTCGGGATGCATGGGCAGTTCTTGAACGGCTTCTGGTTGCTCTTCACTCCAAATGCGGAAATTTTGCTTATTTACGTAGCCATTCAACCAGAAATGAGCCTCATCGCTGAACAGAATTTGTCGATAAAAAAGCGCGAAACACATTTCGAACCGAACACTGATTTTGGTAATAAAATTCAATGATTTGCAAGCGTTACTCGTTAGTAAGTCTATTCATGATGAAATGTCAAAGCATACTGAGCATCTTTCTCTTTGACACCATGTCTGAAATCCTGCGTGATCTGTCAAATACTAATGCATGAAAATCCTAACCTCAAAAAAATCACCCATTATATTTGAGAAAGATTTGTCTGAATTTTGGATGACCAGACCACAGAGAATTGGGGAAGTGAGAAGTGATTTAGTTCGAGAATTAAATTATGATACTGTCGCTCTAGAGCAGAAATAACTAAGGATGTTCCACTTTTAAATTCAGAACAAAAAATAGTTTTTGACACAGTTATACACAAAATTTCCAGCGAAGAAGGTGGTTTGCTATTTTTAGATGCTCCAGGAGGCACAGGCAAAACTTTTCTTTCCAATCTATTGTTAGCTCAAATTCGGAAAAACAATGGAGTTGCTTTAGCAGTAGCTTCCTTAGGAATACGCTGCTTAGTGGTGGAAGAACAGCGCACTCGGTTCTGAAACTGCCGTTGAACTTAGCTCATGAGGAAACGCCAGTATGTATAATATCAGCAAAAGTAGTGAGCGTTGAAGAATGTTGCAGCAGTGTAAATTGTTGGTTTGGGATAAGTGTACAAAGTCCCACAAAAAAACAATTGAAGCACTAGATCGTACACTGAAAGAACAACCGGGCTATCATGTGAGGGATGGTGGTTCTCTTACCTGGCGATTTTAGACAGACCCTACCGGTAATTACTAGAGTTGCTCCGGCAGATGAAATAAACGCATGTTTAAAAGCATCTGTGTTATGGGTACATGTAAAAAAGTTTTGTCTGACTACGAATATGCGAGTACAGCTACACAATGATTCTCAAGCAGGACAATATGCCGCTGCTCTTCTAAAAATCGGAGAAGATTGTATGCCAACAGACTGTAATGGCTCGATTACGTTGAGTCATGAATTCTGTCAAATTGTCTATAGCACAAATGAATTAAAAAGTAATGTCTATCCAAACCTGCATATAAATATGGGCAATCGGGAGTGATTGTGTGAGAGGGCAATTTTAGCTCCAACTAAATTTGGAAAAAAACTGTTTTTCCCATGGACAATTATATGTTGCTTGCTCACGAGTCTCAAACCCACAAAATCTTTACGTTCTGGCCAAGGAAGGAAAAACAAAAAACGTCGTATATAAAAATGTATTGCAGTAACCTATCTTCTTCTTAAAATGAATTAACCTTACCTAACCTATGACAATCACACTTAGTATGGCCTCATCCCATCTCGGCACAATTCAAACTCACGTACAAAAAGTACAGCCCAGGTTTTTTCATACTACTATCAAAAAAAAACTATCTAATGCGGACGAAGTCGCGGGTAAGAGCTAGTTTTATATAAAATTAATGAAGTATATTTGTTATTTGAATTCAAATTGTTACGGTAAATTTTTACCGCAACAAAAACCAGCCTTTGGCTGTTTTATTTTTCCTTAGTTGTGGCTGCAAAATATCGGCAAAGTTGAGGGCAACCATGGTCTCATCAACCACAGGTGTACCTAGCCTTTATTTTGCAAAAGCAACAAAAACAGGTGATCGAGATCGAGAACGAGTTCTTTCGACAAGGTCGAAAATGCCGGCGGATGAGCCGAAGAAGTATGAGGTCAGGCGGACCCTTACTTAAACATCAACAACAACAACAACATACTTTCTTATTTTAACTTAGATTTACTGAAATTAACATTTAATCGTTTATGTAAAAAATGGGTTTTTAACGCCGCGTTTTTAATTTAATTTAATTTAATGTTTGGTACGAAATTCACACCTCGAACCTCGCGCGTAATAATAGTAATAGGAAAATGCCTAATTGTGACTTCTTCTCGATTTTTGTTTTTCTTTTAACTTTCTCGAAAAATAAGAATAGTGGGGAAGGGGTCTTAACTCGGCCATTATGTTTCGGCAAGTTTTGGAAACTCATCCAACAACTTGTCGAAACTGTGATTGTGTGTGTGAAAGCAAAGTTTCGCTGAGAGTCAACAACGGTGGCTTTCCTGATGAGCGTAAAGCTTCCAGGAAGCCGCGATACCGTGACCGACAATCACGAAAACGGATGCTTGTGTTGAATAAATGTGTGTGTGACTGGAATGGTCGAGGGAGGAAAAATTAGTTGGGAATTAGCTTGGAAGGCACTCTTGAAAGAGGCTTACTAGCGAAACGATTAAGACTAAAAAAAAAAGGAAAAAGTTCGAGGAATTTTTGAAAGGAAAAGAAAGATTGAGAAGAAGAATAGGAAATCAGAAATCGAGGAAATTAAGAAGAAAAATTAAAATTCGAGGATCGAGGTGTGAGGATCGGGAGAAAAAGAGGAAAATAGAAAGGGAGACAAAGGAAAAGATAAGTAGTTTATTTCTTTTGTTTATTTGTTCTGTTCATACAGATACATATATAGTATATATATTTCGGTCGCGTTCGGTGTTAAGTACCCATTTTATTTTGTCATTTTCTTTTCTGAGTTGTTTTCTTTTTGCTTTGTTTCATTTGAATTTCAATTGTTTGTAATTTTAACTTTTAATTTGAAAACATTTTGGGTTTTAGTCCAGGGATCTTCAATCCCACGGTTTCCCAAAGAATAAATTTTAAACTTAAAAATCAAACGTTCGTTGTGTTTTTTTTTTCAATCGCTTCATCCATCACAAAGAGTTTTGGAATTTTCTTTTTCGGTTTTACAAAAAAATTCCTGGCGCCCATTTTTATTGCAACGTACCCCACTGTAGGTACTTGCAATAACATATTTCCAAATTGTAACAATTTGATTGATTTTACAAATCAATCAACATTGTTATAATTTATATAAACAAATTCTTCCAAAAGAACCCAGCCCAGCTGAGCAGCCGCGGTTACAGCTTCGTCAACGAGCTGTATTGTTGCACTTTTTTTTGTATTCTCTTTTGTGTCGTGTTCGTACTCATTTGAGTACGAGTTAATATTAATAATTTTGTTGCGTGCGTCGTCGTCGTCGTCGCTACGCAGCCGTCGTCGATTTAGTTTGTTTTCGTTCTATTTTTGTTATTGTTGGTTTTAACAATTTAATATTAAATAATATAATTAGTGTGAAAAAGTGTAACAAATTGGAGCCCAACGTGTGGGGCCAAGTGGAAGAATTTTCGTGGTTATTTTGTATCGTGTTTTTTTTTTCTATTATTGTTTTTAAAAAAAAAGAACTTTTAATTCGGCTTGTTTTTTTTTATAGGTATTGCAATAAAGGTGTTGATTCGAGGTGTTTCATTGGAGGTGTTTTGTTCCTGCGAGAAGAAATTGACAGTGGTTTTTTTTTGGTTGTGTGAAATTAAAATTTCATCGAGGGAGTTGACAAAGCGAAAACAAAAATCGCAAGTATACTTTTTAATTTGTGCAGTGTTAACTCGTTTTTTTTATTATTATTGATATTTTGTGTGGTGGTTCTGTTATTAGTTAAATTGTTTTTTTTCTTTTTTTGATTATTTATATTTAAATAATTTATTTCGGTCGACATTTTGTATTCTTAATTTTTTGTTGTTCTCTCTCTTTTTTGTGTGAGAGAGAGTTTTATCGCTAGCGACTTCCAATTTTGTTCGAGTGTCTTTTCTTACTTGGGTGATAGTTTTTGTTTCAGAGTGTTTTGTAATTGTTGAGTGAAACTTAATTTTTAAATTTTCAAGAGTGTGTTTTCTATTTTTTTGAGTGAGAGTTAGTTTAAAGATTTGGAGTGAATTAAGTTAGAATAGGGAGTTGGTGTGACCATCCCAATTTTTTTTGATTACATTTAGAATTTGTTAGGAAATAATGTTGGTAGTATTCTTTTTTATTTTTAACTTTTTTTTAATTAATAAAAATAAATTAATTCAATAATTAGAACTTTTAGTTTAGGGTTGCCAAGTAGACTTTTTTTAAAAATATTTTTTATAAGTAATTTTTTTTGGAAGTTATTTGGTTAAGTTAAAATGAATATTGGCAGATTAGCGCAGGACGAACTGGCCTACGAGATGAAGGTCAGAGGATTAAAAGTAGGGACAGTGGAGGAAATTCGAAAGGCATTAAGGTCATCGAGGTTACTCGTTAAGAGGAACTCGATGGAAGTTAGTTTAGTTTATCCCTTCACTTATGAAGAGGATGTTGAGGCAATAAGAGCTAAAATTGAGGAGATTAGGGTTCTTCTTAAAGTACCTCCGAAGAATCCAAAGTCATCGGAGTACATTAAGATAGTGACGAAGATTGAGTGGTGTATAGGCAGGTTAGCTAGGACACCTTGTGAGGCCGAAGATGAAGAAGATGAAGTTAGTTCACTTCGGAACAAGGTTTTGTGTTTGCTAGGAGATCTCACTGGTGATAGTGAGAATAGCTATAGGGAAGAGGAAGTGGAGAAGGAAAAGACTCCGATTAAGGTTCAGACACAAGTTGTTCAGACCATAGGTGTTGGTTCGCGGTCTGCGTTAGGGCCTACTACAGAGACGTTGGCTGAGCCAAGAGTTTGTGCCAGTAGTCCTGTAGTAGGGAACATTTCGGTTAGGGTTCCGTCAGAAAGTAGGCTGGATAGGGTCGATGGGTTTTCTGAACGAGTGGTCGTTCAGCCGAAACACATTGAACGTATTGGGAAGTGGGGGGTGAAGTTTACTGGTGACTCAGGTGGAGCATCAGTAAATTCATTCCTAGAAAGAGTGGAGGAACTTCGTTTGGCTAACGATGTTCCTGAAAACCACCTTTTTAAATCCGCTTCGGAGCTTTTGGCTGGTAGGGCGCTTAAGTGGTTTAGGACGGTTAGGGAAGACTTAGAGAATTGGCAGGAACTCGTCAAGGAACTCAAAGCGGAGTTCCTTCCTGCGAATTACGATGATCTCTTGTTGGAGGAGATTAATCGGCGTTCGCAGGGAAAGGAGGAAACTTTCGGCGCGTATCTTACAACAATGAGGACATTGTTTCGAAGATTATCGGAACCTTTGTCAGAGGGAAGGATGCTTTCGATATTGAGGAAAAATGTAGATCCTTTTTATCAGGTTCAGATAGCTAGTGCCAAACCAAAGACGGTTAAGGAACTTGCTATCTTAGGTAGGGAATTAGACACCCTTAAGGTGAATGTTGATAGTTTTACCCCGCCTTCTAGAGGCAAAAATTTGTTGGAACCGGAGTGCGGTTACCAACCAAGTTCGTCTGGACAACACCGAGTAGCGGCTGTTGCTCCAGTTGTTGATAATCCATTCAGGCAGTCGGTTAGGTGTTACAAATGTAACAAAGAATGACATTTAGCTTCGAGGTGTACAGTCCCGAAACGTTGCTTCGGTTGTGGAACGGTAGGAGTGTATCGTAGGGACTGTAGGAGGTGTTCGGGAAATGGGGATCGGGCCCTTGTGTCAGCAGGACAAGGAGTCCGTCGGCGTTAGGGAGGTCGTCTGCTGACGATCAGCGTGTAGGAGTTCAACTGAGTTTCACGTTAGCGGCAAATGGTAGGGACACTAGACCTTATTTAGGAGTTAGGGTTTATGGAATCAAGTTTTTAGGACTTCTTGATTCAGGAGCCTCTCGTACCATTGTGGGTGGTGACGGGTGGAAAATTTTTAAAGAGTTAGGGCTTAGGTTAGGAAAGAGTAGTGTTGGGTCAGTAGCGTTAGCAGATGGAGCAGGTGTAGGTGTAGCTGGATCTGTTTCTCTACCAGTAGAGGTTGAGAACAAATCCTTTTTGATAGAATGTCTGGTCATTCCGAACCTTCCACACCAATTGATCTTGGGTGCCGATTTTTGGGCACTATCGGGCATAGTCCCGGATTTGAGATCAGGGGTGTGGAATTTTTCGAGCCAAGAGAGACTGGCCTCGATGACAGACATGGTAGCTATTAGGGAAAAATCGGATTTGAACGATTCGGAAAATAGGAAGTTAGAATTAGTGTTAGGAGAACTTTTTAAATCAATGACCGAAGGTTTAGGGTGCACCAACTTAGTTGAGCACAAGATTAGGACGTCTGCAGAACCGATAAAACAACGATATTACCCTGTTTCGCCAGCGATTCAGAAACATATCGATCAGGAGCTCCAGGAGATGTTGGAAGCTGGAGTGATCGAGAAGTCGAAGAGTCCTTGGGCATCGCCGATTCTTCTGGTTAAGAAGAAAGATGGCAGTTATCGGTTCTGTGTTGACTATAGGAAATTGAATGAGGTTACTGATAGGGATGCTTATCCACTACCATTTATTTCAGCAATTTTAGACAAGCTTCGAAACGCGAAGTACTTGTCTTCTTTAGACATTAAATCTGCTTATTGGCAGATTCCAATGGAGAAAGAATCGCGCAAGTACACAGCCTTTACCGTGCCAGGGCGTGGCCTGTTTCAATTTTGCAGGATGCCATTCGGCTTGCACAATTCCCCGGCAACTTGGCAAAGGTTTATTGACGACGTTTTAGGTCCTGACTTAGAACCGTTCGTCTTTGTGTACTTGGATGACATTATCATCGTCACCGATTCTTTCGATAGGCACCTAGAAATTTTAAAAGAAGTTTTTAAAAGGTTAGGAGATGCAGGTTTAAAAGTAGGTAGGGAAAAGTGTAATTTTTGTAGGCCTTCTTTAAAATTTCTAGGGTATGTAGTTGATAGGAACGGGCTTCATGTTGACCCGGAAAAAGTGGAAAGCATGATTAGGATTCCTGCACCGAAAAATGTGAAGGAAATTAGGAGTTTTGTAGGGACAATTTCGTGGTACCGTAGGTTTGTACCAAATTTTGCAATTTTGGTTAGGCCTCTTACCGATCTCTTAAAGAAAGGTAAGAAATTTGAGTGGACACAAGAATGTGAGGAGAGTTTTAGAAAAGCCAAAGAGTGTTTGGTTACGGCACCGATTCTAACATGTCCGGATTTTTCAAGGCCGTTTGTTGTACAAACAGATGCGTCGGACTATGGTATCGGGGCCGTATTATCTCAAGAGTTTGAGGATGGCGAAAAAGCCATATGTTATTTAAGTCGGTCATTGAATAGGAAGGAAAGGAACTATTCTACGACCGAAAAGGAATTTTTAGCGGTCCTTTGGGCGATTGAAAAGTTGCGGCCGTATCTCGAAGGTGTTCGATTTACAGTCGTAACTGATCATCACTCTTTGGTCTGGCTAAGCAACCTTAAGGATCCGCAGGGTAGATTATCTCGTTGGGCCATTCGGCTCCAACAGTTTGATTTCAAAATCATTCACAGAAAGGGCAAAGAACATGTCGTTCCTGATATGTTGTCGCGAGTTCCAGAAGTAGCTGGTGTCTCTGAGGCGGATTCGGACCCTTGGGTGATTAAAATGAAATCACAGGTAGAAAAGAGCCCGTTAGAATACCCATCTTGGAGAGTTGAGAATGGGCGGCTCTATAAGCATGTTAGGTTGCACCATATAGTCGTTCATGATAATGGTGAAGAGTGGAAGTTAGTGTTAGGGAAGAGTGATAGGACGAGAATACTTAACGAGTGCCATGATGCTCCACTTTCAGGACACATGGGCGTTAAGAAAACTTTTGCTAGGGTAGCAGAAAAGTATTACTGGCCCAAAATGAGGAGTGATATTACGAGGTATGTTAGGGCTTGTAAAATTTGCCAAAGTGTGAAGCCGGTGAACGAAAAACCAGCTGGTCTAATGACCGAAAGAGTAGGAAATTCCCAACCGTGGGAAATGATTTGCGTGGACTTGGTGGGTCCGTTACCTAAATCGTCTCGAGGATTCGTATATATTTTAACGGTCGTCGACTATTTCACTAAATTCCCTTTGTTGTTCGCGTTACGGTCCGCAACGGCGAAAGCGGTATGTCGGGAGTTGGAGGAAAACGTGTTTCTTCTGTTCGGGATTCCGAAGTGGATCGTCTGTGACAACGGTCCCCATTTCCGTGGCAAGGAACTGAAAACGCTTAGCGAAGCGTACGGGTCACAACTTCGGTTTACGGCGAATTATCATCCGCAAGCGAATCCGGCAGAACGGATTAATCAAATTATTAAGACTACGCTCCGGGCGTATGTTTCGGAGAACCAGCGGAGTTGGGATTCGCAACTGGCAAAAGTGGCCTGTGCAATCCGAACTTCGCAACATGAGGTTTTAGGTGTGTCGCCATACTTCGCAAATTTCGGTAGGAACATGGTAACTAGTGCCCATGATGTAGGAATTAGGGATAGCGATAGGGACCAAGAAAGAACGGGAATTGATAGGCAGTTTCGGAAACTGAGAGAGGATATAGCTAGGAAGTTGGAAGCAGCGGGAAAGAAGGCTGCTAAGACGTATAATTTACGTAGGAGGGACGCGCAATATCACACGGGTGATCTCGTTTGGCGTAGGAACTTCGCGCTGTCCGATGCAGCAAATTATTTCGCGGCGAAGTTGGCGACCAAATTTGTAGGACCTTTCAAGGTCAGCAAGAGGATGTCACCTTGGACATACCTATTAATAGATGATCGCGGCAAAGAGCGTGGAACGTGGCACGTTAAAGATTTAAAACCATTTGTTGATTTTTGAGTCAAGTCCCTTTTTGTAGTTGTAATTCTGTTGGTTGTTCATTGTGAGTTGTGTAATTAACGTGCCATACTAATGATTTTTTTTTCTTTTTTTTTTTAAATGTAATGATGGTAATCCTTTGTTGTTGTTGTCTACCCCTGGCTGAGCCTTAAGAAATGGTTTGCTTTTCTTGAAAAGTAAACACCTTTCTTGGGAGGTAAGGGTGGGATTTGTTACGGTAAATTTTTACCGCAACAAAAACCAGCCTTTGGCTGTTTTATTTTTCCTTAGTTGTGGCTGCAAAATATCGGCAAAGTTGAGGGCAACCATGGTCTCATCAACCACAGGTGTACCTAGCCTTTATTTTGCAAAAGCAACAAAAACAGGTGATCGAGATCGAGAACGAGTTCTTTCGACAAGGTCGAAAATGCCGGCGGATGAGCCGAAGAAGTATGAGGTCAGGCGGACCCTTACTTAAACATCAACAACAACAACAACATACTTTCTTATTTTAACTTAGATTTACTGAAATTAACATTTAATCGTTTATGTAAAAAATGGGTTTTTAACGCCGCGTTTTTAATTTAATTTAATTTAATGTTTGGTACGAAATTCACACCTCGAACCTCGCGCGTAATAATAGTAATAGGAAAATGCCTAATTGTGACTTCTTCTCGATTTTTGTTTTTCTTTTAACTTTCTCGAAAAATAAGAATAGTGGGGAAGGGGTCTTAACTCGGCCATTATGTTTCGGCAAGTTTTGGAAACTCATCCAACAACTTGTCGAAACTGTGATTGTGTGTGTGAAAGCAAAGTTTCGCTGAGAGTCAACAACGGTGGCTTTCCTGATGAGCGTAAAGCTTCCAGGAAGCCGCGATACCGTGACCGACAATCACGAAAACGGATGCTTGTGTTGAATGAATGTGTGTGTGACTGGAATGGTCGAGGGAGGAAAAATTAGTTGGGAATTAGCTTGGAAGGCACTCTTGAAAGAGGCTTACTAGCGAAACGATTAAGACTAAAAAAAAAAGGAAAAAGTTCGAGGAATTTTTGAAAGGAAAAGAAAGATTGAGAAGAAGAATAGGAAATCAGAAATCGAGGAAATTAAGAAGAAAAATTAAAATTCGAGGATCGAGGTGTGAGGATCGGGAGAAAAAGAGGAAAATAGAAAGGGAGACAAAGGAAAAGATAAGTAGTTTATTTCTTTTGTTTATTTGTTCTGTTCATACAGATACATATATAGTATATATATTTCGGTCGCGTTCGGTGTTAAGTACCCATTTTATTTTGTCATTTTCTTTTCTGAGTTGTTTTCTTTTTGCTTTGTTTCATTTGAATTTCAATTGTTTGTAATTTTAACTTTTAATTTGAAAACATTTTGGGTTTTAGTCCAGGGATCTTCAATCCCACGGTTTCCCAAAGAATAAATTTTAAACTTAAAAATCAAACGTTCGTTGTGTTTTTTTTTTCAATCGCTTCATCCATCACAAAGAGTTTTGGAATTTTCTTTTTCGGTTTTACAAAAAAATTCCTGGCGCCCATTTTTATTGCAACGTACCCCACTGTAGGTACTTGCAATAACATATTTCCAAATTGTAACAATTTGATTGATTTTACAAATCAATCAACATTGTTATAATTTATATAAACAAATTCTTCCAAAAGAACCCAGCCCAGCTGAGCAGCCGCGGTTACAGCTTCGTCAACGAGCTGTATTGTTGCACTTTTTTTTGTATTCTCTTTTGTGTCGTGTTCGTACTCATTTGAGTACGAGTTAATATTAATAATTTTGTTGCGTGCGTCGTCGTCGTCGTCGCTACGCAGCCGTCGTCGATTAGTTTGTTTTAGTTTAGTTTTGTTTTGATAATTTGTTTTAAATAATTATCAATAATTATTAATATTAAATATAGTATATCGCGGTAAACAAATCCAATAAAAAAGTGTAGCAAAATCTATTTGAATTCTTTCTTGTAACGAAATAAATTATCAAAAAAAACTTTTCAAGCTGTTGATCACTTGCAATGCATAGTGGTGTAAGTGTAAAGAGGGGTAGGTCTGCCGAAAAATCAAAATATTAAAAATTGATTTAAAATCAAAAAATAAATCATTTTTTGGCCAATCGAAAGCAAAAATTGTCGAAATCAGTTTCTTTTAAAGATATAAATAAAAAATAAATTAAGTTTTTATTACCAAACGAAAACTTCATTATTCATTGAACCATATACGTTTTTTTCGTCGTCCACAGCTCAAAAACCAGAAGAGATATCGACTTAAAATAAATTTTGTTATAGAGATAATAAGGCAGAAAGATGCAGAAAGGGCTCTCAAGAAAATTGCGTGGGTGGTTTTTTTACCATAGCAGTTTAAAAAAAAGGTGAAAATTTTGGTTAACCCTAAATATCTCATAAACCAATGCCGCTAGAGACTTGAATTAAATTTTATATTATATATTGTAACGTGATACAAAAGAAGTATATTTTTGGAAAAAAATTAAATTAACGGTTTTTTTTATAAATCAAAAAAACTGAAAAAAAAATTTCACTTCGAAAATTTTACGACTAAAATATGATTTCATCTCCAAAACAATTTTGTGCAACGAAGAATAATGTTTTTGACATCTGATAAAATTTTGCAAAAAATCTACTTGACAGTTTTTTTATAAAAAAATAAAAACCTATAAAAAACATTACTCAAAGTTGGTAAAAATTTAATTTCGACTCAAATATCTTTTCAAAAACTTGAGATTAAGGCTTCAAACTTATTTTATCTTATAAGAAATTTTGTGTTCAACATTCTGAAAAATGTTGAGAAAAATCGAATATACAGTTTTTTTTACAAAAAATGAAAATCCAAAAAACAAAATTTTTAAAAGTTGGTAAAAATTGATTTTTGACTCAAATATCTATTCAAAACTTTGAGATATTGGCTTTAAACTACTTTAATCTTTCAAATATATTGTTGTCAACATTCAGTTAAATTTTGAAAAAAATCGAATTGACAGTTTTTTTACAAAAAATTAAAAACAAAAAAAAATTAACAAAAATTGTTAAACATTGATTTTTGACTCAAATATCTTTTCAAAAATTTGAGATAATGGTTTCTAACTAATTTTAACTTATAAGAAATATTGTTTTCAACAATAGGAAAAATTTTGAGAAAAATCGAATTGACAGTTTTTTTACAAAATATAAAAACCTAAAAAAAATTATAAAAGTTGGTAAAAATTGTTTTTCGACGTAAATATCTTTTCAAAAATTTGAGACATTGGCTTCACACTAATTTTATCTTTTAAGAAATATCGTTTTCAACATTCTATAAAATTTTGAGAAAAATCGAATTAACAGTTTTTTTACAAAAAATAAAAACCTAAAAAAAACTTGTAAAAATTTACTTTAGCTTTTCAAAAATTACAAATATTGGCTTCAAACTTATTTTATTTCACAGAAAATATTGTTTTCGATATTCAGTAATTTTTTTATAAAAATCCAACAGTCCGTTTTTTCATAAAAAAAATAAAATCTACAAAAAATAGTACGCAAATTTGGTAAAAATTGATAAACTTTTAAGCAAGACAAATCGACAGACGGGATGGGAAATTATCAGTGTGGGTCGCATCCCAGCCTCTTTTTTTATTTTCGTTTTGGTTTTAGATTCTTCTGAAGCACAAAATGCATCAAGAGCTCCTGAAATAGAAGAAACTCATAATGAAAATTCTAATGAACCCAACGAATTAAATAATATCTCTTCATCGGATAGAGGAAATTTTGGTGACAGTCTTACTGAATGTGAACGAAAAATAATTTTTAAATTAGGCCCCTTTCATCCTGAAGGACCATTTCCAAAGAATTCGGAAGCAACTCGATGTTTTTCAAACTTTCATTAGGTACTCATATTCAAATAAGGCTGGTATTCAAATTGTTAGACCATGGTTAAGTTATTCAAATATTTTGAACAAACCTTATTATCACTTCTGTTGGTTGTTAGCAGATCGTCAAAGCAAATCGTACTCTTCCGCATGGATAAACGGTGTCCTAGTTAGAACCAGTTTAACTAAAAATGTATCTGATCATGAAAACTCTCACCAACACATAAACTCTGCTTTGAATTATAAAAATTGGTTACAAGAAGGTACTATAGTTACCCATTAAGAAAGTGAACTCAACAGTAAAATAACTTTTTGGCGAAATGTTTTCCACCGTATTATAAATGTCATAATTATTTTGGCCTCGTGCAATTTACCTTTAAGAGGACATGATTCAGATTCTGGAAATTTAAAAAAAAAAATTGGATACAGGGCCCCCAAAGGTCTAGCTACGCCACTGGCGGTATTGTATCTCACACTAAAGCCTAGTACGCAGCTGAAGTGAAACCAATTTTTTCGGCGGTCTCCAAGTACAGAGCAAAATGAAAACAAAAATATTTGTGGAGAGTTCTGTCTGGAAGTTGAAGTTCACTGCTTGTCTTCATCACTTCTTGCACATCACCAATAACATCCTGAGTTTCCGATTCAGAAATGCAATGTTGGAACACATTAGAAAAATCCATTTTATTTTAAATTTTAAATCAAAGATAAATCCAAATCAAAACACCGAAAGTCACGAGTAAACAATTTTTTTCAATTTTAATTTGTAAACAATTTTTTTCAATAAATAAATTAAACGTCAAAATTTCGCAAGCAATTAATATACCGTGCAATTAAATTGAGAACGAAAAGAGTGGAGAATTGTACTAAGAAATCTAGTACAGCTATCCACTAAAATGACACATTTCGTCGTTCAGCAGCGTACTGAAAAACGAAAAGCACAGCGAAATTTTTCGTTCATGATTTCATGTCATTTTTGTATGGGAAATTTCGTTTCGCATCAGCAGCGTACCAGGCTTAAAGGGGTTTTTCACGTTTCTTAAGTGTGGTACCTATATGATATATAGCAGTGTGTGCCCATTAAATTCATACACCAAAACTCTTACGTTCTTAGTAACTGGTACATCTTATCGAAAGTGACAGAGGGATTTTAAAATTTTCAGGAATATTCGGAAATGTATAATTTTATTGTTATGTATACATAAAATCTTGTTGCCTAGTGCAATATTATTTTCGTTTTTAAAGCCTAGTACGCTACTGATGCGAAACGAAATTTTTCGGCGGTCTCCAAGTGCAGAGCGAAATCAAAACGAAAACCACAGCGGAAAAATATTTGTGGAGAGTTCTGTCTGGAAGTTGAATTTCACTGCTTGTCTTCATCACTTCTTGCACATCACCAATAACATCCTGAGTTTCCGATTCAGAAATGCAATGTTGGAACACATTAGACAAATCCATTTTTTTTTAAATTTTAAATCAAATATAAATTAAAGTCAAAACACCGAAAGTCACGAGTAAACAATTTTTTTTTCAATAAAAAAATTAAACGTCAAAATTTCGCAAGCAATTAATGTGCTGGGCAATTAAATTGAGAACGAAAAGAGTGGAGAATTGTACTAAGAAATCTAGTACAGCTATCCACTAAAATGTCACATTTCGTCATTCAGCAGCGTACTGAAAAACGAAAAGCACAGCGAAATTTTTCGTTTATGATTTCGTCATGTCATTTTTGTATGGGAATTTTCGTTTCGCATCAGCAGCGTACTAGGCTTAAGAAATAAAATTATACCTGAGAGTAACATGTAACGTATCGAAACATAAACAAGCCGTAAGTATCCAGGGCTGGTGGAACTTTGATATATTAAGCTTTTTCGTGGCGTCCGCTAGAAACGAGTTATCAAACAAAAGCATTGGCAGACTTCTATTCTATCCCGTAAAAACAAAAATTACGAAACCAACAACAAGCCTCAAACGGGCTTGTTACACAAAGACAAACAACGACAAGACGAATGGTCAAGCTCAAGACCTGTCGAAGACGTGTTGTTGAACACATCTTTGGGAATTTGAATTCAAAAATAGTTCCATAGAATTACTCATTCGGCATTTCAGAGGCAACCTGGAAATATATTGAAAATGCACAATTGGATCGCACGAACTTGCTCCTGTATCCGAAGGGTCGGTTTAAAAATAATACCTTTAATTTAAGATTTAAAAACAAAGCTGCAAAATATGTATGTTTGTCTTCAAATATTTAAATGCCATTTGATTTCTCAAAAAACTTACTTTTTTATGATAGTTTTTTTTTTGAAAATCGCCATTTTTTTAAATTAATTTTGTATACCTATGTACATAATTTTTTTCAATTCCTGTTTAATATTAATATTTATCAAATATTGGCAGTGTGCAGTTATTCCGAATATATTAATATATACATTTTATATTTGATTTTCGTAAAAAAAATGTTGACTCGTTTTCGATACCTACATACATATGTACATATATCGAATTTTGAAAAAAAAAAATTATATTATACGTACTCACAGCCATCTCCCTAAAAAACATGTCAAAATTTAATTTTCTTGTTTAATATTCCATTTGTGTTTATATTATACATAGTTATAACTTGAAAGTTGTGGTTGGGTGGCCTTTACTTTCTACATAAAAGCCGTCAATTTAAAATTTTGGAACCCTTTAGTAAATTTTGAATACAGTTTTTTTCTTTTAATAGGTTTATTTAATTGTTAATACTATACTTGTCCGATGAAAATTGTCAGTACCTAAATCGAGGATTGCGATAGCCTCTCATTCGCTCTCTTTTGTTTTCTATAAATGCTTTTCTTACTAAAAAGCTCTCACAGGGTTACCATAATAACATTTTGAAATGGTAAAAATCGGCATTTATAATAAAATTGAAAATTTTGGTTGCCCCTTAATATCTTGCGAACCAATAACACTAGCGACTTCAATTAAACTTTATATTATGTAATGTGACGGTTATTTTCAAATCAAAACAAACTGAAACAAAAATTCACGAGAAAATACATTAATTCCAAAATAATTGTATATAACGAAGAAGAATCGAATTGACAGTTTTACTTTTTGAAGATAAAGCCTACAAAAATTATCTACTATTAAAAATTGGGAAAAATGATTTTTATGATACTGGCTTTTAAATAGTCTTATCTTATTACGGACAATTCTGCTACTATTTAACAAATTAAAAACATATCTAACTGACAGTTTTCTTAACAAAAATTAAACCTACAATAATTCTAAATAAACTGGTAAAAATTAATGTTTGGCTCAAATATATGGCTAGGATGCAACCCACACTGATAACTTCCCATTTTTTGCCGATTTGTCTTGCTTAAAAGGTTTGTAGGTTTTTGTGTTTTGTTTAAAAAATTTTAAAACTACCAACAATATTTTGCATAAATGATGAAATAGTTTGATTTCAAAATTTCTTTTGGTTAACGAGATTTTTAGTCGAAACCCAATTTTTAACAATTTTAGTAGCAATTGTGTACTAATTTTTGTAGATCTTATTTTTTTATGAAAAAAACGGATTGTTGGATTTTTATACAAAATTTATTGAATAACGAAAACAATATTATGGTAAAAAAACAAGACTCTAGGGACCTTGAAACATCGAGAAATGTCAATATTTTTAATTCGATAAATCGGGCCGATTACAATAACTTTCTAAGGGAAGTTAAAAATTATAACAAATGAAGTATTTACTTCAACGAATCTGTACAAAACGTTGCGTTATTGATAATTATATTTATTTAATTTTTGGGAAAAACTCGATTGACAATTTTTTTTACATATGTAGAAGTGGGTTTGGATAGTTCTACTTGAAAAGAATGCACCTGTGTATGTATATTTTAGTATTTTTAAGAAGACAACATTTCTTAACGCACTAATTTATCAATATGAGGCAATGGACACTTTATTTTTGAGCAATTAAAGATTTGTCCATTATTTCACTTTAAAAAATAGTGATATTTCATCATCAACGCATTTTTATGAATTATTAACAAAATTATTAAGGCATGTTCTCAAAAGAAAGAATAATTAGTTTGGTAAATCAAAAACACGGATAAATCAAGAACATTTCCTCAGAATCACAAGATTTTTGGTGCTATTATTTTTTCCTGACAATATTTGCAAACTTTTCGATAATTTTACCATAAATCAAAACTGTAACAGCCACTTTCAGCTTAAAATACACAAACATCATATTTAACAAGACCATACATATTTTACATATTATACAGACATAAAACATATATTTTGAATTATATAAATTATTTATTTATAATAATCAGCACATTTTTCATTATCATATAAACATCAAAAGTGCTATATTTTGTTAATAGAAAACACATTTTCATAATTAATGTAACTGTAATGTGTTTCTCCCTTTTTGGTATAAAAGGGCAAGCAAATCATACCTATGGAAGCATTCTGTTCAATAAACTTGTAAACACACAACTTATAGTTGGAGTTGCTGTTTTATTTTTAATAGATAGTTTGCTTTTCAACGCTGGCATCAGTAGACAAGCTGAACAAACAAAATTACTTGGTCGCTTGGCTCTGCTCATCATCGTCGCTCCACTCGCTACCATATAGCTTCAGCAACACTCATCAGTAAACAAGCTGAACATATTACTTGGTCGCTTGGATCTGCTTCTCCTCATCATCATCGTCGCTCCACTCGCTTACGTATAGCTTCAGCATCACTCTCATCACACCCACACACCCACGCAAACATTTGTGTTCTCTTTGGAAACGCAACACCAACGTAACAACATTACAATTGGCGCCCAACCTTGTGGCAAGGCAACGTGTTAAGTTGTAAAGCTGTTGAGATATGTATATGTATGTATCAAGGTTTTCTCTTTACAGTCGCACCCGCTTAAGTGCATGCATATATTTTTTGAAAAAACTATATATTTAATAGAGAACAACCAACAACAAAAATTAAATATCCTAACAGTCAAACCTGTACAGTCGCACCCTCTTAAGTGCATATTCATTTTTTTTTCAATGTTTTTTTCTAATAAAAAAAGGAAATAACAAAATACAAAAACAAAATCCATACAGTCGAACCGAAAACAGTCAAACCCAGTTAAGTGGAAAGGAATTTTTTGTTGGAACTTAAAAAAAAAACAACAAAAGAAGAAGAATAAAACCTAAAGATTTCAAATTTTTATGAGTTATGAGAAAAAGTGTTCGTTTGGTTAAGAAACAACAGGCACAATATTCTAATACATACTCTTCTTCTGAATCCTCAGTATCGTCAGAATCCTCCGACTATACAGAACCCGAAGACTTTGAGTCAACATTTGTTCAACAAGAACTTCCGCAAGCGAACAGTCAAAAACCAATCATGCCTGGTGATTTCCCGAATTCAATTACGCTTTCTGAAGATCAGATAACGCGTTTGGTAGCCGCTGTAGGTGTAAAAGAAAACCAAGGTACGTTCAGTAGATGCACTGCTCGATTTGATAGTGAAAGGAATACGTCCAAGCTGGAAGATTTCATAGCCACAATCACTGTGTATAAGAATATCGAGAACGTTTCCGATGCCAATGTACTTATAGGGTTGCCGTTGCTCTTCGAAGGATTTGCATCAAATTGGTGGCAAGGTGTCAAAAACGAAGCAAAAACATTTTCTGATGCGATTAAGTTATTGCATTCATTGTTTGCTCCTCCAAAACCTTCATGGAGAATTTATATGGAACTTTTTGAAGAAAAACAAAAGTCAAATGAACCAATTGACAATTTTATATGTAGAAAAATAACTCTCTTTTCTCAATTGTCATATGAATTGACGGAAGAGATAATGATCAACATGATTTACGGTCAAATTCTACTCCATATTCGAGAGAAAGTTCCGAGGAATTCTGTTAAAACGTTCCAAGAGCTATTAAAAGAAGCCCGAGAAGCAGAAATTCTTATTAAAGAAACCAAACCTCTTGAAAAACCTGTTAAGGAATTCAAAAGAAAACGATGTACGTTTTAATAGTATCAAAATAGTAATCAAAATGATACAAAAAAGCCAGCCCTGAACTGCTACGGAGCTGCTGGATATTGCAGGTCAAACTGTCCTACCTGGTAGTAACAAACACGCCAACAGCCCTGCTACATTAGACTTCAACTTAATTGAATCTACGGTCATAGGTAGAAATGTTCCTACGATTGATATCAATGTCAACGGACTTAAGGGTGAAGATTACATAGACACGGCAGCCAGAACCAGTGTCGCAGGAGCTCAATTATACAAAAAATTAATGGGAAAAAATGCCCTTTTCAAAGGTGAATGCCTAGGTGACTTTGGCCGATGGAATCAATAAGAAAGAAATTGTATATTCCACCATAGTTGACATAATTATTGGTAAAAGGTTACGGAAAATTCGCTTTATTGCACTGCCTGAAGCCAAAAGTAATCGCACCTTATTGGGAATCGATTTTCTTGAGCAATGTGGGATAGTCCTAAACATCGCTCAGAGAACTTATAATTATTTTGATGAAAAAGAAAATCAACAATCTAAGCCACTTACAGTGAAGCCAAATTACGACAAGATGTTGGAAAAGAACAATAAATTGAGTAAAGTCTCTGCATACCTCACTTGGGTGGAAAGTCGTCAAATGTTGAGTCCTATTCCTGAAACCCCAAAACGAAAAAAGCCAAACGACTATTCTCCAGACAGTATCCAAGCGATCTTTTCAGGAGCAGTCCCTCAAGAAATGAAAACGCCTGAAAGAAGCACTGATCTGTTCACCGAACCAACAAGAGTCGATTCTAATGTTGATGATTGGTTTGAGCTTAACTCACTCGATATTAAGCTTCGTCCAGAGGAAGCTTGTGGAATAAGTGAGCCAGGAAAACGAGATCTTGAACAAGTTCTTACAAAAGAAGTTGATTTATTCGGAGAAATTAACACTCCTATATTGTTCATTGATAAAATAGATACCGGATCGGAAAAACCGATTTCTAGTACATCCTACAGGATTTCACCTGCTAGAAAAGTCCAAGTAAAAGCTGGAATTCCAGTTATGCAAAAACCGATGCAAATAGTTATGCTATCAGTGTTTTGCTTTCAGTTTTTCACTCCAGGGGGAGAAAGAAATGGAACACCCTGTTGAGTTTGCAAGTCGTCTATTGTCATTCGCAGAACGGGAAGCATTTGCCGTTGTACGGGCGGTTGAAAGGACCGAAATAAGGTATATGCCGATCAAAAACGAAGAACTCATGATAAGTTTCAAGTTGGAGACAAAGTCCTTGTAAAAACTCATCCTTTAAGTAAGGCATCAGCAGGTTTCACAGCAAAACTTGCACCAAAAAGAGATGGACCTTATATTATACTAGCAAAGAAAGGTTTAAGTAGTTACACCATCGGTAAAGAAGAAAATCCAAACGTACCCTTGGGTACATATCACTCCTCTATGATAACACAATTTTCCGGATGTTAAAACGAACTTCCACCCCCTAAACCACTTATTTCTTTCAGAAAAAGAGGAAGACCACCAAATACCAAGGCTACCAGTAAGAGAAGGATGACTGTTCCCAATTCTCAGACAAAAATGACTTCACCTGAAGCCACTCATTCGCCTGGTGCTGCCCCATCTCTCTTTTATTTTTAATAGTTTGCTTTTCAACGCTGGCATCAGTAGACAAGCTAAACAAACAAAATTACTTGGTCGCTTGGCTCTGCTCATCATCGTCGCTCCACTCGCTACCATATAGCTTCAGCATCACTCATCGTCATCAGTAAACAAGCTGAACATATTACTTGGTCGCTTGGCTCTGCTTCTCCTCATCATCATCGTCGCTCCACTCGCTTACGTATAGCTTCAGCATCACTCTCATCACACCCACGCAAACATTTGTGTTCTCTTTGGAAACGCAACACCAACGTTACAACGTTACAAAACAATAAACTGATAAAAATCAAACTACTTTACCATTTTAATTTAAATGTTTATAGCTCAATTTAATTTAAAAATTGTAAGCTTAAATTTACATGCATATGTATATTATTTTTTCCGTGACTGATTGTATTTACATACACCTGCATACATTTGTTTCAATGATTTAATTGAAATAACTTAAATACATAATTAAGTCATTAAAATAGGTACAAACTTAATAAACTGTAGAGTTTGAACTATTTAAAAAATGGTGGCTTGTCTGGTTTACCGGCGCAATAGAGCTTATTTCTAAAGACACAATTATTTATCTTTAACTTATAATGATCAGTGAAAAAAACAAGTTAAATATTCAAGTAACACACAAGGCATCTGACCCCTTTTTGCTGCATAAGATCTAGTATTGGAGCAACAAAAAGTAACATATGCCTACTTATGTATGTACCGATGTTCCTATACAAAAAGAACAATAAAGCCAAGTAAAGCAACAACAAAACACAGATGGTCAAATCCAGATGCAGATTCCGATTCCGAATGCTTTAAAAAAGGAAAATATAAAAACAAAATTATTGCTCAAAGTTTGCAACTTACAACTTTTATAAGATATAGTATTATCGATACTCATACTTTACTTTACTTGACTTGACTTGGCTTGTCTTGGAGCTTGGAGCTTGGAGGGTCCCAATCACAACGGGTGTACCCCCTTTAAGAAAGTTGAGGTAGGATTGTGTTTATGTTTTTGACTTCTCTTAGCGTGTTATTCGTTTAAGTAAAAAAGCCAAACCACGAATGAAAACGAGAATGAAAACGAAAATAAAAACGAAAACGAAAATGTGTCTGCTTTAAAAAGTTGCTTCCAAATCTGCAATATAATAGCCCAAAATGTGGTAACAACATCACTTGTTAGCTGCACGTATCACCTTATCCCCAGCGGATATCTGAATGTGTTTCATGTTCAACTTAACACTTCAATGTGACCGCTTGATGTTTTTTTCATCAAATCGACCTTTATATTGATGTTTCTTCAATTGGTAAGCTTCTTTCTACCAGAGGGAAATAATAGCTAACAACTTTAAACTTATTATTTTTTCTACATATTGGTATAGGTATACAATTACGTTTTTCTGCATTTTCGAATACAAATTTAAGAAGCTTAAAGCCTGCATAATGTTTGTTAAATAATTCCTTGAATCAGAAAATTAAAAGAAGATGTACCTGGGTAAAGTTTTAAGTTGTATGAATCTCAATAAGGCGAAGAACTAAAGACTAAGCCCATGTATCTTTGAAATAATGATGAATTCGTGTGCACAATTTATTGAAATTCTAACCTAATATCACCTAAGCAAAAGCAGCAAATGCAAGCGTTATTGCAATATATTGTTTATGTTAAAATAAGGTACTATATTATCTCGCATAGTAGGTGGCTTTTGTTTGAATATTAATTTGGTGATTATTTGAAATATTATCTACATTTGTTAACTTAAATACATTTTTTGAAATATTGGTATTATTATACAATAACCTTTCATTTCAATTAAATTTTGACAAATACAATACATACTCACATGTATGCTACAATAAACTACACAATTTATTAATAAATACAATAAAAAGATAAATCACCACTTTTATAAAACTCAAATAAAAAAGTTAAAACAAATTGTATAGTCTAGGAAAAATAGATTACAAAACGCCCGTACCCAAAAAAAATGTCGACCAAGTCAAACTTTGAGTAGAGTTTCCTGAATTCTTCCTAAAAAGTAATCTTAATTTGTATTTTTAACTTGGATTTTTAACAGAAATTTTTTCCAAACATAAAATAACATAGCATTAAACAAAGTAATACAATTTTTTGACAATATGTCAATCTATCAATTGTGTGGAAAAACATATTAGAATATTTTTTGTGGAAGGTTACATAATTTATAACACTGGTCGACAAAATTACGTTTTTTTCTGTCCCACAAACAACTTATTTAAAGGATTAAGATTTCCTTATTTCGAATCTTGCCTTTAAATTTTTGTATCACATCAGGGTTTCAAAATATGCCCCTGTAAAAATGCTAAAAACAACCAAAAACGGGGTATTTAAACCTAATTTAAAACTCAAAATATCTCTTAACAATAAATTGTATGATGATTTTGAACAGTACAAATCTTTCTCGTTTAGATACAATGTAAAGCATTTTAGTATCTTACTTAGATTCTGGAAATTCTTATTAGTTATCAGTCTTTATTTAAATCTATATAAAGTTTCACGAAAAACTGAGAAAAACTTGAATTTGATACTTTAATTGTTTTGGAAAATACGTTTTGGACTTAATTTTTAGTTCTGATTTCCAATCCAAACTCTAATTAAAAATATTTGCTCAAGTTTTAAAAATACCAGTTTTTAACATTATTATATTTCAAAAACTTGACATAATAAATTGTTTAGACAACAGATTTGTCACAAGAACAAATCTTACTTTCAAACCGTTTTATATTTTTCTGTTGAAACCCATTTAAGCAAAAATGATTTAGCGATTCTTTTAGATTTTTGTAAGACAGGTGAAATCAAACAGCATTTGAAGTTTTTTCGAATATAATATGAAATAATATAAATATTTCATTATAGATTAAGAAAACCATCACGGATTTTACTAAAAAAAAGGCTACTTCATAAATGTAGATATCCTCAAAAAGCCTTATATACGAGTTTTTTTCGATTTTTAGAAAGTGATATCTCAAAAACCTGACGTGATACATTAATTTTGAAGTCGGATGTGAATTAAGGCCACCAAACCCCAATGGAAAACTGCAATTTTAATGCCATTAAGAAAACCTTGTCGACCACTGTAATGTACAGCTAAAACTTTTTAAAAAACATATAGATTCCGAGTATTTTTGATAAAACTACACTTTACCCCCTTCCGTAAACTGTTTGCTACGCTCCAACTTGAGAAGATTTTTCGCGTATAACTGAAGCTCTCCACAAATGTCTAAATTGTTTTTATTTTTGACAAATTAGAGGATTACTGTACCTTAAGAATGGTAACACTTCTTTGTACTCGTACCGTACGTCGCTCGTCGAGCTCTCAGTGCGTTCCTTCTCTCTGAAGCCAAAAAGTTTGCAAACTTTTCGGGCTTCTTGGCCTTTGCAGCGAACAGTCAGAAGCTGTGTAACTGTAAGCTATGTCGAAACAACTTTTTGCTGTAACTTGTGTAAGTTGTCTTCCCAATTTTGTGTTTGAAATGCAGATCAAAACAAAATGGAGAAAAAATAAAAAAAAAATATTTTAACAAAAAGCATAACAATATATTTATACTTTTTTGTCTCTAGTAGGGAAGGGGGTCTCACGTCTCATGTCTCACAAGAGTCTGAAAACTGATCCACACTACGATGCGACTATCCACTGCACGGTGGGGGACCTCTACCTCAGTTCTTTTTCGTCGGTCGTGTAGGTTAGATCATTTGGTGCGCGCACTCGCGAACGGTTTTTAAAATTTGAACAATTTGTTTTATGCAGATGTTCAAACGAGTGTTAGGTTGTTTTATTTTTTTTTTTTCTAATTTTAGCGTTTCTATTCGAATTCTCTTCTTCTATTTATATAGATTGTTTATTAATTTTATTTGATATTTATTTTTGGAAATATTCCAGGCATTGTACGAATTAATCAACCCGTTCGATCGACGATCGCTTATATTATAGATTGAGACAACAAGATGCCTGGAGTGCAAATAAACATCGTATTCGATAACTTGTTGCAAGAAGTTAAACAAGAAATAACTTCGTAAAGAGTTTAATTATCTAGAGAACGATTAACAAAAATAAAAGTGGAGAAAGAAGGAGAGAAAAACGGTTCCTTTCCCTTTCATTCGCCGCAAAATAAAAGTGAAATCTTTTGAACTTGAAAGGGGAATTGAGAGGTGAACGGTGAATACTGAATAAACTCACCATATGCGTGATTTATAACGATATATTTCGGTTGTATGATTTTATTTCATAATACTTTTTAAGTATGTTGCTGATCAAATTAAATATGTAGTTTAAATCTAAATATAATTGTGAATAAATTTTTGAAATACTGCACAATTTTGGTTAGTTTTTTGTCTTTAATTTATTAAGTTGATGTTAAAGTGCATTTTAAATTTTGTGTTAATTTTTTAGCCATTTGAGATTATAAAACAAAATACCTTAACAGTGAACCATAGCTACCTGTAATTGGTCATCAGTTTCTTTGGTTAAAGACTGGGCATTTTCAATTAATACCATTATGTTTGTTCCGGAAGACGAAGCGGTGGAGAATTAATATTGTTAGATGTCTTATTGGCTAACATTGCATAATTAAAGAAAAAAGAAAAACGTCGTTGACGAAATTTACTGGAAAACTGTTTGTATACGGAGTGTAGCCCAATAGTGTATTTTGCTCTAATCTCAAGCCTGTATATTAATCTGGCGGGAAAAGTGAAAAAGTATATAGGGAATCTACTTGCAGAGATTTTACGTGATTTAAAAATTAAATAAAAACAGTGTCAAGTATTATTTCGACACATAATAGACCTTGTGGAAAGCTTCAATATTCAATTGGTAAGTAATTTTTTTTTAAAAGACGTTCTTTGTGCTTAATTAGCACACCATTTTCCTTAATATATCAAGTTGCATTGTTTCATGCAGTTTTATTGTTCTTGCTTCCTTTGTACACTTCATGCATTTAAGTATTTCATGTCTGAGGCCGGGCCCGGGACCCTACTATGTAACTCGATTGTACAAATAAATTATTCGAATAATATACTAAAAATAAAATTGGAATGTTTTCAGTACTGTTCTTATAAGCGGAATCTTTATTATTTAATGCGAAATTTAATGTTAAATTCTTGCGAATTCGGTAAGAACTGTTCTACTTTAAATGTGCTTCCTAGCCAACTGTAAGATATTTTTTCACAATGCAAGCAACAAAAGTTATAAACAAATAATAAATATTAAACATGTAGGTATTTCATTAACTAATTTACTAGCTGTATTTTATTTTTACAGTGTAAATATTAGGAAAGGTTTGCGATTTGAAATCCTTGTGAAATACATAAAGACCTGTCCTGACCTGAGCTATATCAAAACGCTTGAAATTAAACTTACATTTGTTTGACCGAAATGCCTTAAAAAATGTTCGAAAGGTTAATTTGCATTTGTTTTTAACTATCATTCCTTCTATGTTTATGATTGTAACACATTATCTACATTTTCATTTATTTCAAACCAAATTGCGACACTACCAATTATTAATTTTTTATTAGGATTAACTTTTTACACATTTTGTCACAATTGCCGGTGTCTATCGAAGTTATGTTTTTTTCTTGGGTTATTTCAATTCTAATTCTGTCCATTATTCAGAATCATTCAACTTGACATATGTATGTATGCCAAGTAAATCAGTAACGTATAGGTTACTAATTTAATCACCAAAAGTGATTTTAACAATAAAAACGAAAACGAATTATATATTTAAGTTAAAAAGTGTTACATTGCTTCGCATAGTAATCGTATCCACCATGGCTTGTTTCCAAATAAAAGTGAAAGGCCGGTTTGACCAGAATATACATTTATAAATTAATTTGCAATTGATGTTTAAATATTTATAAAGCTTGCCGATTTTTATTTAAACAAAAAAATTATTTACAAAAAAAAACAAACTCAAACTTTGCTTATTTATATACAAATTAAGAATATTTGTATAAATAAATAATAAAGTAATTATCGAAAAACATTGTACCTTTATAAAAGATAACACATCAAGGTAAATGATTATAAAGAACAGTTTTTAGTCAAAATTTGTGCATGTGCAGATAAAAATTACAAATAAAATAAAGTGCGTACATATATGCCGAAGTGATCAAGGCACAGTTTCATGGTTTTCCGCTCTCTTGGTTTACTTTTTCTGTTTTTCACATTTTCACCAACAACTCTTAGTAGAAGTCCTTTTTTATTTAAGACAGATGTATTCATATTATGTTACATATTGTATATTTGTAACCGTTTCCGAGATACATATGAGAATACATTCACATTTTTGTGCACATTTATTAGAAATGTTGGACAATAAAGTCAGTAAATTTTGTTTGTCCAAATTTAATATCATCAAAAATCAAATGTCACTCATCCATCCTTCCTTCTTATTTCTCACATTAACTTTTAGCTCATTGACGGTTATTTATTCAAGTTTTCCTGCTTCGTCTTATTATATTTCATCTCTTAAGTAATTCTAAAAATTAAGCTCACCATCTGATTATTATGATTATATTATATTTCATGCGTAGTCAAGTCACACAATTTCTTTATAATCAATGTAGCCCTTCCAGTTATTTTTGTTCCATTTTTTATGATGTAATGGGAAATTACTCATATGACCTGAAAGCCCTCAAATGCATTCAACTGTTTTCTGAGTCACAAATTTTCTTTGAAAATAAATTATTGATGCGTTTCTATCAATGGAAAAACAGAAAAAAAGAAACTACTGTAAAGTCTCCAGTATTCAAAACACCCTCATGATTAGATATTATCCTTTATTTGTCGTTCAAATTTATCAATAATTAAAATTGCAATATTTTTTTTTAATGAGAGTAGTAAACTATTTTATCAGGATTACATACAAGCTAAGTTTAATGATTATTGCTGACAAATTCATATTGTTTAAGTATTGCACAATTGCACAATCCAACAATACTATGACTAATTCCTTGCAATATTTGTCTTACAATTTCAACATTGAAATTCAACAATGCCCTGCAACCTTGCCATCGCAATTGCACTTTGCAATGTTCAATCATGACATATTGGATGGCGTAATTATTATTTCCCATATTTCCTTACATCCATTTGACATTTTGTTTTTCGAAAGACGTCTTATGTACATAGTTCATTACAACATTATGACCGCTCATGCCCATGTCTCATGGTTCATTTCTTCGTGTGTCCACTCCTCTATTACTAACTGAATACAAGTTCTCAAGACCATGCCTCTGCCTCTAAACCAATTCGAGTACGAGCTACGCAGTTACGCTAAAACACGTTAACGTCTTGATTGCGATTTTATTTTGTGTGTCAGCTAAAGTAGTTAACGTAATAAAACATATACATACATACGACCAAGTTAACCACTCTTGCGCGAATTTTATCAGCGTGGATATGATTGAGATCAATCTAAATTTGCCTAAAGCTGTTCTCACTATTTTCGATCAATCACGGTTGATAATAACAATCGAGCAATGTATTCTGTTGTATAAGAAAACATGGAGATTGTAATTTTTGTTTGATTTAAATTTGACGCTGAGATACCAAAATGTATTAAAATACTTTCACCTATACATACATTTCACTTGCTAAACTTATGTTTAAATACCAGAATGGACAATGTACAATGTACAATGTACATAATGTACATGGACGAAAAAACATTTTTTTTAAATATTTCGGAATTGTTACCTTAATAATTGTAGAGCCTCTACCTGACCTTTACAAAATAAGCAAATCCAACACAGTTTGTGGTATCATCTCAACAAATAAATTAAACTATGTGCAGTAAATTTAAGAAAAAAGTCATAAGCTGCTTTGTGCCTACTAATTTAAAATGTGCGTTATGATATAATTAGCATTGAAACTGAAACCTACCACATCATCTCGTACATCAAAAGTTAGAATAATGACCTTAATTACAATCAGAAGATAATAATGTCAAATTGTTTTTCTTATTAAAATTATGTCAAAGACAAATAAACAAAAGAAAATATTATCATTTAGGTATATCTACTCTACATATGTATATATACATATATACCTAAACATTTTCTTTAAAGTAAATACGTACAGTTGACCCTCAGGCTAACGAACCAAATCTTTTTTGCTAATGTTTTTGAAGTTTTCTTCTCCTCGAGTGGTTTTTTTATGAAAATTCGGAGATTTTTTCTCTTTGAGGAAAATTAATTCATGACACTACAAAATGACTGCATATCATAAGAAAATTCCTTACAATACATAATATGCCTTACGAAATGGTGGGAGAAAAGAATTATATTCAATTCTTGGGGTTGATGAGTTGATATTAGTTGAAAATATTAAAAATTTATTTATGAGGTGCTTATAGATTATGCCAGGCAGCATTCCCTACCATATACATAATATTTATGAAATTAACGTTAAAGAAGCGAGAGTGGCATGATAGTATAGTAATCTGGCTGCTTCTTATAGTGGCTCATCTTAATTTCGTTAGCTTTAGTTTATCTGCACATTTCAGTTTGGACACATTGTTAAATAATTTATTGAGTGAACAAATTTACAATTTTAATTGAATATTTATTAAAACCTATTACTATTAGTAAGAGCAATTTTTTTTTTTTTTTTTTTGGTAAGCTCCTTTCATTGACATAAATTATTAACATATTATATGAAAGATATTAATGTGTTTATACGGCCAACGAATGATTTTAATTTTTAACTTCACATAGGAAGTTATTTTAATCGGTCCGATTTTTCGAATTGAAAATGTTGAAATTTCTCGACGTTTCAAGTTTCTTAGAGTCTAAATAAAAGATTTTTAGAGAGATGCCTGTGCGTGCGTGTCTACGTAGGTTTGTACTTCCTTACGTTCGGGAAGCTTTTGTCGTCGTCCATATCTCAAGAACCAGTAGAGATATCGACTTCAAATAAATTTTGTTATGCAGATCATAATGCAAAAAGGACTCTAAGGAAAATTGAGTGGGTGGTTTTTTACCATATCAAAAAACTCAAAATATCTCACGAACCAATGACGCTAGCGACTTGAATCAAATTTTTTATAATATATTGTGACGGAATACCAAACATAAAACATTACTAAAACTTGGTAAACATTGAATTTAAATAGAAATCCAACGGTCAGTTTTTTCATAAAAATTAAAATCTACAACGCAAAATTGGTATAAATTGATTTTCGATACTCGATATGTCTTGAATCTTGACTTCAAAATTTTCATTTCATATTGTGCTAAATTTTGTTTTTAACGTACGTTTTGAGAAAAATCCAATGGGTATTTGTTTGTATAAGAAATAAAAATTTCCAAGAAAAACTACTAAAATTAGTAAAAATTGGTTTTCGACTGAGGATCTCGTTAACAAAAATAGATTTTGAAATCAAACTATTTTATCATATGCAAAATATTGTTGGTAATTTGTAGTTCATTTTTTAGAAAACTTCAAATGACAACTTTTATTAAAAAAAAACAAGAAAACCACAAACACGACGAAAAACTGATAAGAAATGGTTTTCGACTTAAGAATTAGGAGAACAAAGACGTATTGTATATGGAAGCGTTCGTTTGAAAGATGTACAAAACGTCAAATTCTTATTCTCTTTCTCATACTCGTCTTAATTTTTTGCTTCCAGGTGTACACTGATCTTGATTTACTTCGAATTCAATTATCGGTGGTGTTTTTACGTAATTTGTTGTACACAACAGGAAAATCAAAACCGTACAAAAAAAAATTAAGGTGACATAACTTGGCGGTGGTGAACATCGAACAACCCTGTCCTATAAGAGTCGGTGCTACGTCCAAAAACTTTAAAACTTCTGGCAACATTAAACGAATACAAAAACTATCCTGACGTATTACTATAAAAAATCCTACTTGAATTTGAGGATTTGTGTCGATGTTTGTGGTGTGGTGCACTTGATAGTAAAATTATAATAATGAAATAAATAACCTTTTCGTTTCAATCTGTTACCGAAGATTCCAAGTTTTCTGTACACAAATTATAGTCAAATCGATTTAAAAATTATTAGACCTATTGTAAATTTTGTTAAGTCTTCTGCAACAAGTACGATCATTTTAACTTGGTACATATAAGAACAATATGGCAAGTTTGCATTTGTCGACATCGAAAGAAGTGGATCCCCCGAAACCGTCATTCTTTATTTGGCTTTTTTCAATACACAAAATTTCAAATTCATTTTAAACTTTGATATTATTATTTTAATTGAAACTTTTCTTGAAGAAGGTAAAGAATCCCTATTTTTTAAGTATTTTTAAGAATTTTCTGTCAAATTCATTTCAGCTACTAGAAGAAGTATTTTTGGTAGAGCGAGCGGTGGTTTTTTAATCGCAACTAAATGTAATTTAAACAATTTTGTAAAAATTATATCAATAGGTATGAAAACTGTTATAGAACTAAACCATAGGCATGAACCATATTACATTATTCCCACCTATCTTAATTCCAATAATTGGTTTAGTGAATATACAGAATTACAGCTTTTTATTAATGACAACGAATTACAAAATATTTTAATACAAGGAGATCTCAATGGAAGGATCGGAAATTTTCAGAACACAGCTTCACTTTCGTATCGGGTCAAGATAGTTCAGTAATCGATTATTGTTTCGCGAGAGAAAACTGGCTTAGTATTACCAGTGACTTCGAGGTTCAAACTGCGAATTACTCTGGTCATATGCCAACAGTAACTTCTCTTATATTGTCAGGGGTGACGGTGGGGACAAATAACGCAATTAAGAGCATAAGGTGGGTTGAAAATTGCGCGGAAGAGTACAGACGAAGACTTGATGCTCAGTTAAACTACCTGCCTGAACAAGAAAATTGGAGTAGTGATAGTGACCAGGCTAGTGGAAATATTTTAGATATTGTACGGCAAGCATCTAAAAATAAATAAATTAGGTGGCGCAACAGTCCGTAGAGAACCAGGGCCTAGTGACTTACAACTCTCAACCATTCCAGTGTGCGAGTAATTGGCAGGAATGAAGGGGACCTACAGTTTATATGCCGAATCCGAACGGCTAATTTGAGAAAGCACTTTTCATGACAAGAATTACTCTTGAAGAATTTGTCAATTCCTCGCAAGAGGCAGTACCCGTGAATAAAACTTTTTAGGTGGCACAGGCAGGGATCGAACCCAAGACCTCTCGCATGACAGTCCAACGCACTAACCATCATGCCACGGATACTACGGCAAGCATCTAGTATGAGAAAAAAACCGCAAGGTGGTGGCATATTCGTGGCTGAATGGTTTGACTGGGAATGCATAAAACTTCACAAAAAGTGTTTCGCTCTTCTTAACCTTTTTAGGAAGAACAATTCCGTGTTTTTCAAAACACTTTACTTAGAGGCGAACAAACAATATAAACAGCTTTTAGTTCAAAAACGGAAACTTTTGAATATGCTTTACCTTTAGTGAAAGTTCCGGAACTTGATGGGCCAATTTCAATGAAAGAGTTGCAAGATACTTTGAAAGCAATGAAAAATGATAAGTCTGCGAGAATCGACGCCGACGGTATTCCCGTTCAATTTTACAAAAACTCATCAGTAAATTTTTTGGCTCATATTAACCTTTAGTGAAAAACCCGGAACTTGATGGGCCAATTTCAATGAAAGAGTTGCACGATACTTTGAAAGCAATGAAAAATGATAAGTCTGCAGGAATCGACGCCGCGCCGCCGACGGTATTCCCGTTGAATTTTACAAAAACTCATCAGTAAATTTTTTGGCTCATATTAATTTATTCTTTAACAGGCTTCTTGAGGAAGAATCTATTCCGAAACCATTTTCAAGAGCATAGATTTGCGCAATATTTAAAAAAGGTGATCCCCACTACAGGGGCATATCGATTTTACCGTGCCTTCGGAAAATATTCACCCATCTTCTATACCATAGGTTGACGAAATGGGTTGAAGAGAATCAACTACTTAATATTTTCCAAGCCGGTTTTAGATCGGGTCTATCAACAGTTGATCATATATTTGCACTCACTACTATAATCAAAATGTTTTTAGAGAACAAAAAAAAAACTTTAAGTTTCGTTTGTCGATTTAAAAGCGGCCTTTGATTAACAGGAGTTCTTTAATTTATAAAATTTCTACCCTAGGCTTATCAATAAAATTTCTCAACTTATATAAGCTTCTTATAACCGATACCTCTGCTGCTGTATGGAATGGAAGTAGAATGTCTAATTTCATCAATACAAGTGCTGGTGTTCCACAAGGTTGTGGATTAAGTCCATCAATTTTTGCACTATATATTGATGACATATCCAAAGATTTCCCTAGTGGTATTAAGGTTATTGAAACATTAATAAAAATGCTCCTATACGCGGATGACATTGTACTATTGGCGGATAATCCCATAGCTTTGCAGTTACAAATAAACAAGCTCAAGCGTTTTTGTGATTTATGGGATTTAAGTATAAATGTTGCAAAGTCTAAAATCATGGTTTTTGAAAATACTCATAGAAGAAGAACAGCAAAAAATGGTTTTTGGAACGTGAACCAATAGAAATAGTAAATCAGTTCAAATACTTAGGTTTCTTGATAACTCGCAACCTTGATTTTCGCACACATGTAAAAGAAAAATGCACTGCAGCCAAAACGGCAATAAATCTTATGTGGAGTAATTTCTTCTGCAAAAATGTATGTGGATGCAACTGCTAAATTTAGAGTGTTTGATGCAACCATTAAAACATGCCTGTGCTATGCAAATCAAGTGTTTGGCTATCAAAACTTAGAAGAGTTTGAAGTAATTCAACGCTTATTTTTCAAGCGCATCTTTAAATTGGATAACTCAACACCTACATATGCAATACATACTGAATCCGGTATGCCACAAGTATTTTTAAAGAATCTAAAATCAAATGCTGTTTATATAATAAAAGTTATGAAAAGGCCTGACTCAAATCTTCAAAAACAGATATTAAAATATGCTCTTAGACGTCAAATATCGCCTTTCAAAGAATGGAATGATCTAGCTTTTAGACACAGTGGAGACTTCGACCTCAATAATACAGCCCATACCAATTGGCAGGACTTATTCTCCAGTTATATAGCTAAAATAGATGATTCCCTGTATTTGCAATGTCTCACTCTTAATCAACTGAGTGTTATCTTTAAAGCAAGGACAGAAATGCTTTGTTTAAATTATAGACCTCATAGAACTGACCTTCGCCCGATATGTAGTTTGTGCAACCGCAATGAAACCGAAAACGTGCATCATTTTCTAGCTGTGTGCCCAATCTTACAAGAAATCCGCAGGCTTTACTTCTCAAAGAGTTTCCTTACACTTGAAGATACAAAGGATCTTTTAAATGGTTGCTCAGGTTGGAATATTCTTTGTCTCTATGTGAATCATGCCTTAGGTTACCGTAACAGTTTCATCGACTGAATTTTAAACTAATTTAAATGATGATTAAATAAAATGTAAATCTCTTTTTTTATTAAAACATATTCTTCATTTTTTTATTTTTTTTTATTTATTTAAAATTTATTAAATCTGATATTATAATTTAATACTTACATATATATTTTCGTAAATGTTATATTAAAATTTTTGTCAAGCTTTACAATTCTTATATCAACAAAATGTAAAAAAAAATGATCGAGAAATAAAGAATGTATTAATAATAATAATAAATACACAAAATGCTTTTTTATTAATCCAGAAGGGTATCCCACTAAAACCGTTATTTTGTTTTTAAGCTTTTTCAAGAGCTAATTAAACGATTTCAGTAATTTTTTTCTGCACAAGCTGTCTCAATAATATTTGATGATCGAAAATGTGATGGTTTTTTTTAATTTTTAAACAAATATTAAAAGAATCTTGACAATAGGTCATCGTTTTTTACGAAATTGAAATGTAAAACGTATATTAAGTTTTAAATTACTACATACCAAACATACAATATTTAAATAAAAATTTCATATATACAAAATTAATTTTTTTTAAAAACCGCTCTAACGCTTTTCAAATACAAATTTTGAGAAATTAAATGGCTTTTAAATTTTTGAAAACTTTCTTACTGGTACATTTTGTAAGTCTTAAATGACAGGAAATTAAAAAAAAAAAAAAAACAAATGCTTTTTGGATACAAGTGGACCAAGTTCGTGCGATCTAGTCGTGCATTTTATTTTTATACAAAATTTATTTTGTATTTTAAAACTTCGATAGGTGGTACATAAGAACAAAAACATTGAGTAAAATTTCATTAAAAAATGAGTATTTTATGTATACAAGCAACAATATTTTGTTCTCAACAAAAAAAAATATCAAATGGCAATCCATACTCCATCAGTAGTCACCTGGATTTATTTCAGATAAAATCATTTCCACCAACAATTTATCATTTTTAATCAAATATATATTTAGAAAACATAATCTGTAAAAAACACTTAATACTGAGACAGTTTTCTGATATTTCTTGCACTAAACTGTTCGTAAAAAAATCAAAAATCAAAATGGCGCAGAATTTTAATCAACAACTCATAATACTGTAGTATGTACCTGCAGAACTCATAAAGTTAAACAACAATAAGAAACAATAATAAAATATTCCACCATTATAGTGCCAGTCCATCTATTTCATGTAACATTATGTACCTACATTTTATGTAATCACTTTGAGCAAATATGTGCACGGAACATTTGTTTCTCATTGATGAAACCAGGTCAGACCGCAAAAGCCTGCCTTCTTGTGTGATGTAGTCGGTGATTGACACAAAAGATGCAGTCATTCAAACTTAAAAGTACAAAACCAAGGAAAGTTTTTTTTTAAGATGAGCATCTTCATTATCATTATCGTCGAGACGGTAGTGACTCTGTGTCTTGTTTTGGATTTTTTGCTAATTTATTCACATTCCTATTTTTGTTTCTTTATTTTTCTCATAAGATATGGTAAGGTGTCTCTGGGGCCATGTAGTGAAAGCGAAAGTTGCGAAATTGCAGCAACAACAAAATATAAACTCGGAGCGATTAGGTTAAACAAAAATATTACATAGTGCTTGTTTGATATTGGCTTTTAGATGACTATGCCATCGTTTGATTTCTTCACAAATTTTCTAAGTTTTTTTTAAGGAAGTATAATATGTATATGAAAGTATAGTGTTCAGAAAAGGACTATGCTGAAAAACCATAGGCTCTTTTCGAGATCAAGGTCTTGAGTTACCTGGTAACCAATATTATTTACTTACTTACTTAAGGTGACGCTACAGTTCTGCGTGAATTAGGGCCTCACGCAACAAACTTCGCCATCTAGCTCGGACCCTAGATAGATGTCTCCAGTTTCGCGCTCCAAGTTGGGTGAGGTCACTTTCCACTTGTGCGCGCCACCTGATCCGCGGTCTTCCTCTACTGCGCTGTCCTGTGGGTGTGGATTCGTAGACTAGGTAGACGAAGTCATTAA
Source organism: Eupeodes latifasciatus (assembly GCA_920104205.1). NCBI lineage: Eukaryota > Metazoa > Arthropoda > Insecta > Diptera > Syrphidae > Eupeodes > Eupeodes latifasciatus. Next base: position 71,521,183 of record OV049925.1, read on the forward strand.
CCACCTCAAAGTTATTTCTGTGGATGGTGATGTGTTGATTTGGCCGAGACGTCGGTGTTGTAAGTCCTTTCTTCAGCATGTACTTTGTTTTGCCCTTATTAACCGTTAAACCCATTTTTGCCGCCTCTGCTTAAATACTCGCAAAAGCCCTATTGACATAATAATAATAATAATCTTCCGATTATGTCATCAGCATATGACAGTAATTGGACAGACTTTTGAAAGATAGTGCCTCTAGTGTTGACGTGAGAGCTCTGCACTATTATCTCCAGCTACTTTGAAGAGTTCGGCATTCAAGCATCTTTTCAGCGGCTTTGTTAGACTTTAGCTTAGATAAGGCAATCTTTACTTCGTCTAAATCGGGAAGACGGAATTGTTGGCTTTCGACGTCTATGTTGAATGGACCATACTGCCTGAGAGCGGAATTCGGTTCGTTGTCGCCGTTATACAGTCTGCAGAAGTAGTCCTTTTATATCTTAAGCATTGACTGCGGTTCAACTTTTGTCTTTGCAGCCTTCGGTTCTAGGTTTATGTACTTGTGAATTTCGTTTCACCTGTTCATAAAACTTTCGAACTTCATTCCTGCTTTTAAACCTCTCAACATCTTCGAACGCACGCTTCTCATGCTCTTTCTTTTTCCTTCTGAGAAGTCCTCTCGCCTCTTCTGCTCATAGAGCTCGTGAGCAGCTCTCGTCCTTCTTTGCAGCGCAGCTTTGCGTGCCTGTTGTTTGGCTGCATTTACCTGCCGACATTCCTCATTCAACCAGGGGTTTCTTGTTGGTGGCTGCTTGAAACCCAACACGTCAGAGGCGGCTTCTCTGATTGCATCTTGGCAATGTTGCCACTGGTTCTCGATTGTGTTGGTAGCAGAGAACTTCGAACTACTTGTGACTCGGGGAGAAGGATTTGGCGATCTCATGCGATTGTAGCCGTTCGACGTTGAATCTTCTCCTAGCATTTCCATGTTTTGCCTTGGGTCTGGAAACCAGAAGTGTTACCTTGGGTACAACGTAGTGGTCCGAGTCGATATTAGCTCCTCGGAAAGTTCGGACATCCATGATGCTGGAAGCGTGTCTAACTTCGATCGCAATATGGTCAATCTGGTTGAATGTAGATTGCTCTGGTGAACTCCTAGTTCCTTTGTGAATGTTGTGGCGTGGAAAACGCGTACTGGCTACCATGACATCAAAGATATCTTTCCTTCCTAGCTTGGCATTAAAATCGAGTATCATTGATAACAAGCGTAGGAACCAAAAAAGAGGAGGAATCGCTCATGTTTTTTACGAATGACAAAGTATTCTTACTGCCTAGACCCTGTTCCGGATGAAAGTTCTTATTCCCAAAAGAATTAAATCAGTGATCATATCAGAACTGAAGTCAATATCACTATCGAGGAAATATAGTGACCATTTTCAGATCCTGAAATAATTGTTGGGACCGTCCAAAGTTGTCTTTCTCGTATTGCCAAACGGTTCTCTTAAAACACTAATAGTGAAGTTATTAGGGTCAGAAGTAATGAACAAGTCATGTGTTTTCTGCTCAACCATTAACGTCCGATATTCGAGTGGGCTTATTAAACAGCTGAGTAAGGTGGTTTAACTCAGCAAAAAATATCTTAGGTGTTGTTTGTTCCCAGAATTGTATACATTGACAGAGCTCGTAATAACACTTTCCATGATGTGAGGATATGAATAAACAATATTTTGCATAGAATGAGACAAAGCATCAAATTCTCAAGGATTAGATACTTCTATTTAAAAAACAAGTGCGTGATGTGCTTTTTTATAAAGAGTTAAAAATGTACAAAAATAAAAAAAATAAACAATTGGATCCGGAACCATATTGAGTTAGAAGTTGCGAGCAGCATCATTCATAATTTAAAGGCATCGGTGGTGAATATTAACTTTAGGAGAATATGAAGTCGATGTTGCTATTTGTTGTTAAGATATTTGAGTCGAAAATTATTTTTTACCAATTCTTAACTAACTTTCTATAGGAAGTTATTGTAATCGGTCCGATTTTTCAAATCGAAAATTTTGACATTTCTCGACGTTTCAAGGTCCCTACAGTTAAAATAAAAGACTTTAAGAGAGATGTCTGTGCGTGCGTGTGTACGTACGTTCGGGAAGATTTCTTCGTCGTTCAAGAACTATTGCTATGATAAAAAAAACCATCCACTCAATTTTTTTGAGAGTCCTTTCTGCATTTTTATCTGTATAAAAAAATTTATTTAAGTGGGTGGTTTTTGTACCATAGCGATTTAAAAAAAAAAGTGAAAATTTCGGTTAACCCAAAATATCTCACGAACCAGTAACGCTAGAGACTTAAATTAAGTTTTATATTATACTTACTGCCAAACAAGTACATATATTTTTGGAAAAATATTCAATTAACGTTTTTTTTAGAAATCAAAAAAACTGAAAAAAAAATAATTGTCACCTCGAATATTTTACCAACAAAAAATGATTTCATCTTCAAAATAATTGTATGCAACGAAGAATAACGTTTCTGACATCTGGTAAAATGTTTAAGAAAAATTGAATTGAAACTAAAAAAAAACATTACTAAAAGTTAGTAAAAATAGATTTTCCAAAGCTCAAAGATATTAACTTAAAAATAATTTCATCTTATAGAAAACATTGTTTTCAACATTCAGTAAAATTTTTGGAACGATCCAACGGTAAATTTATTCATAAAAAATAAAATCTACAAAAATAGTAGACAGTTATTTTACAAAAATAAAAACTTAAAAAAACATTACTAAAAGTTATTAAAAGTTGAAGTTCAATCTCGATATCTCGTAAACAAATGAAGGTATTGACTTCAAAATTATTTCATTCTTTGATAATTTTTCTTAGTAAAATCCAATCTGCATTTGTTTAGAAAAGAAAGAAAAACTTTTAAGAAATTGGTAAAAATTGGTTATCGACTAAAAATCTCGCTAACAAAAATTGATTATGAAATCAAACACTTTCATCATATGCAAAATATTGTTTATAATTAGTTGTTAGAAAAATTCAACTGACAACTTTTTAAGCAAAACACGGAAACATACAAACCGTTTCAGCAAGACGCATCCCAGGTCGCATCCCAGTCTCTTTTTTTTTTAATTTTTGTTAAAAACAACTGTCAATAGGATTTTTCAAGAATTTTACTAGATGTCAAATATGGGTTGGATTCGATATCCCGGTTTTTATATTCCCGTTTCTTAAAATCCCGTTTATTAAAATCCTGCTTTTTATAATCCCGATTTTTTATAATCCCACTTTTTGTAATCCCGTTTCTTATAATATCGTTTTTTATAATCTCGTTTTTGGTTATGTCGATTTTGCAATCAAAACAGTTGTTTAATTTTCAAAAATCGTGCGATTATAAAAATATTGCTTATTTATATTTCTTGTAACCTTTAACAAATATAAGATATCAAAAAATAGTAATATTAAGTAAAGTAGTATTCTTTTAAAAGAAACTAAAATCAATTAACAAAGTATACTGTTTTCAATAATACTGATTGAGAATTCGAAAGATTTGATTAAATCGTTATAATGTTTAAGTTTTAATTGTATAATAAAAAATGTTATAAAGTTTATATTTTAATTGTATAATGCAAAAATGTTACCAATTAGAGCCTGCTTGGAAGATGTGTTCACGGCGGTGGTCAAACCAAAAAGAAAGCTTTAAAATTGTCTTGCATCGAATGATACATACATAGTGGTTTTTTTCTATACCAAATCATCCAAATCCAATGCATTACAATATGCAAATTATTGGCCTTGGATGAGGATTAAGCGGATTATAAGTTGTTTGTTTCAAGTAAGTACAGTGAGTCGCGCGAATAATCTTCCAAGCAGGGTTTTTTACAATGATGATATTTAAAAATAGTTTAATCAATAATAAGGAATTTGGAATGAAATTAATAAATGATTTGAATTTAAATTTAGTTTGATTAATCTTGAACATTCCGGCCCCCCTGGAACGAGTTTCAGGACATGGGTACTCTTGCCAGCTTGGTGATTGGACGGACAAATGTTCCGCCAGCGGTCTTTACAGTTGCAACTCGTGCTCGACCATCAGACCCTTGAGTTGTTGCTTCGATCTTGCCAAGAAGCCATTTTGTTGGTGGAAGATTTGGCTCCTTTATAATAACCAGGTCTCCTGGATTTAGGTTTGGGGTTGGATCGTTTCCACTTTGGACGTTCTTGAAGGGTGGTGATGTACTCCATATGCCATCGTTTCCAAAACCCTTGGACCATATTTTGGAGGTGATTCCAATGAGAGAGTCGGTTGACTGGTGTGTTCAAAGAAGTTGGCTCTGGAACTGCAGTAAATGGTTCACCTATAATGAAATGTGCTGGGGTTAGAGGGTTTAAATCATTATCTGATATAACACATAGAGGACGAGAATTTAGAACAGCTTCGATTTGAGTAAGAACTGTGTATAATTCTTCGAAAGTAAGTATAGTTGATCCGATTACACGTCGTATGTGAAACTTGACGGACTTGACACCAGCCTCCCACAAACCACCAAAATGGGGTGTCGAAGGAGGGATAAAGTGCCATTCCACACTGTCCTTTGCTAGTGCCGTAGCAACGGCTTCATTGAATGCTTCGAATTGAATGACGCGCGCCTTGGAAGTTGGTTCCATTGTCCGAATAGACATTCGAACAGAGTCCACGTCTCGAAACAAATCGACGAAAAGCGGCGAGAAAGGCTTCAGAAGTGATATCACTCACTAGCTCAAGGTGAATAGCTTTTGTGGTCATACTTACAAATAAACATATGTAAGCCTTTGATGTTTTTGGATTACGACCTCGAGAAATCTTGATGTTAAAAGGCCCAGCATAATCACAACCTGTATGTGAAAACGGACGGCCTTGTGATATCCTTTGCGATGGTAAGTCACCCATTAGCTGCGTAGTGGTATCTTTTCGAAGTTTGTAACATCTATTACAACCAAAAACAATCTTACGGATGATGTTACGAGAGCCCAAGATCCAAAACTGTTGTTTTACAATGGCGAAGGTTGCGGAAACTCCTGGGTGAAGGTTACCTTTGTGGATATCTTCTATAAGAAGAGCAGAAAAATTGTTATTAGGTAGAATATAAGGATGTTTTATGTTAAAAGATATGTTAGCATTTTCTATCCTGCCTCCTACTCTTAGAAGACCTTTATTATCTAAAAAGGGAGAGTATTTAAGAAGTTTTGATTTTTGGGGTAGTTGGTTTTTGGTTATTAGGGCACGAATATCTTCACTGAATGAATTTTGTTGGATGGATTTAATTATGGTTGTTTTCGCGACGATGATTTCCTTTAGGGTTAAGTATAAGGTACGACGATTAGGTTTGTTAGATTTTTCACATAGGTAATTGTAGATGAAACGTATGACGTAAGCGAGTATCCTTTGCATACGAAACCACGATGATGTTTTATTGATTATATGATCAATGACATCAAATTTGTTGGATGACGTTAGAAGAACTTGAGGTGGACACAATCTTTTTTCGAGTAAGAGTTCGTTCTCTTCCGGTTTAAAGTTCACGAGTTTTGGTTTTGGCCATTCATTTTCCTCAAGGGATAACCATGGTGGACCAGTCCACCAAAGATGATGATTTGGGAGATTTGACGGAAGAATACCGCGCGACGCGCAATCAGCTGGATTTGACTCGGATCGAATATGGTTCCAGCAATTCCTTGGAGCAGTTTCCAATATAGCAGATGTTCTGTTGGCAACGAACGTAGTCCAGCGACGAGGAGGTGAAGAGAGCCAATGCAAAACTATTTCAGAATCACACCAAGCTACAGTTCTGGAGAATTTATACGAAAATGATGATTTTATGAGATTGAACAAACGAGTTAGCAGCAAAGCCCCACAAAGTTCCAAGCGAGGAATCGAAATCGGTTTTAACGGAGCAACCTTTGTCTTTGCTGTAATAATGTTGACTTTGTATCCTTCTGCGGTCTTACAACGAGTGTATAAAACAGCACCGTAAGCGAGTGAGGATGCATCGCAGAATCCATGAAGCTCAACGTCATCGAATGAAGATGCAAACAAGTTTCTGGGGATACGAACCTGCTCAAAATCCGAAATCTCTTGTCTATACTTTGCCCATCGTTCCGCCAATTCTGAAGGCAACGGGTCGTCCCATCCAAGATTTAAGTTCGATGACCAGAGTTCCTGAAATAGAATTTTGAAGAGAACGACGGATGGTGCCAGTAGTCCTAATGGGTCAAATATTCGCGACACTTCTGACAGCAACGAGCGCCTATAGTCAACAAGATGGTTGGAAGATTTTTTGACATGCGAATGAATATTCGTCATTTAAAGGGTTCCAATGCATGCCGAGCACTTTAACAAATGACCTTGAGCGCTCTGTATCAAAAATAGAGTACTCACATTCTTCCTTTGGGAGCGAAGCTAGAAGAGTAGAACAATTAGAACTCCATTTTCGCAGCTGAAGTTTGGCCAAGGAAAGAAGTGCGACTAATTCAGATTGTAGTTCAATTAGTTCCTTGGTTGATTTAGCTCCTGTCATGACGTCATCAACGTAGACATCTTCTAGGAGAACTCGGGCTGCGTTTGGGTAGTCTGATTTATAATCTTGTGCAAGTTGCTTCAGAATGTGAACAGACAAAAATGGAGCGGATGCTGTACCGTACGTCATAGTACGTAAACGATAATGCTCGATTTCTTTCGAAGGAGATTCACGCCAAACAATACGCTGATAGTTAGCATGTGAATCATCAACCCAAATTTGGCGAAACATCTTAACAACGTCTGCAGTAAACACGAACGGATGTTGACGAAAACGTAAGCACATACCTATTAAATGGCGTTGAATAGGAGGGCCTATCAATAGAGTATTGTTTAAAGACTTTCCCGTTGAGTCCTTAGCTGAACCATCAAACACGACACGTAATTTTGTAGACGAGCTGTCCGGCTTCAATACTGCGTGATGAGGAAGGTAAAAACATCTGCCATCAGGAATAGCGATTTCTTCGCGAGGAATCTGAGTCATATGGCCTAAATCGATATATTCTCGCATGAACTTAGAATATAATTCTCACAAATTGGAATTTTGATTGAAACGACGTTCCATTGCATAGAGACGCGAAACAGCAAGAGGAAGAGTTTTTTCGAACGTTGGATTTTGTATTTTGAATGGAAGTTGAACGACATACTTCCCGTCAGGAGACCGAGAAAATGTTTGGCGAAAATGTGCTTCCGCCTGGTCGACCACAGCTGTATTTTTTGCTAGAGGAACTTCTTCGAGTTCCCAGAATCGTTGTAATAACGAATCTATATCGACTAACGAATGAAAAGACGTGAAATAATTCGATTCTTCTGGTTCAAAGAACTGTCCTGTTATGATCCAACCGAACGAAGTATTTTGAGCGATTGGGCACCCATCAGGACCACGAATTTGTCCACTCTTTGGAATGCTCCAAAGTTTATCAGCTCCAAGAAGAACATCAATGGGAGCAGCGCAATTGAAATTTGGATCAGCAAGTTCGAGATTTGAAATATAAGACCAAGAAGACACGTCTATCGACTTAGATGGTAAATTCGAAGATAATTTATTCATTATAAATGCATCAACGAATAATTGAGAAGTGTTGAAATGAGAATGGAGGTTTAACGATATACGCCCTTTTGTATATCCTATTTCCGTAGCCGATAAACCGAGAATAGGGATTCTTGAATGAGTTCTATGAAAACCGAGTCTTTGAGCGAAAGATTCAACAACGAAAGTAGATTGTGACCCGGAATCTAGAAGCACACGACAGTTTAGAAGATTTCCCTGAATATCTTGAATTTTAGCCAAGAGCGTTTTCTTTCGACGGGTAAATTCAAGCGAATGGTTACTAATTATCGAATTCGGAGCAGTAGTTGTAGTTGTAGTTGTAGATGTTGCTGTAGAAGTTGATAACGGAGGTTGAGATTGAAGCGAAGATTTCGAGGAAGCGGATTGAGATTTTTCATATGCATCTTCGGGATGCACAAGCGAATGATGGCGTGATTTACACACCCGACAACGAAACGAGGAACGGCATTTAAACGACGAATGGCCAGCACGAAGGCAATTAAAGCAAAGTGAATTTGTTTTTACAAAACTTCGACGAGAGTCAATGTCTAACGCGACGAATTTGGTACACTGCGGAAGCATATGATCTTCTTTACACATTGGACATTTTAATGACGAAGGTGAATCTGAAGGCTCAGCTAAATGAGCCCGAATGCTAGTTGGTTGTTTTGTACGGGTTGTGACCGAACGACTATTAAGAGACTGACATGCCTCAAGAGCATCGCACCGCTCTTCTAAAAATTCTAAAAATTCTGCTATGGTGCAGTCTTCACGAGAACCGATATGTTCTGCCCAAGCTTGTTTTGAATCGGGATCAAGTTTGTTCAATAACAAATAAATGAGCCATGGGTCGCGACTCGATTTATCCAACGCACTAAGCCCACGTACAACTTCATCGGCACCATCAGAAATTTTTCTTAAAGTTTGAACATTGCAAACATTTGTAGTAGGGAGCGACAAAAAAGTTTCAATAAACGATTGAGCGATTAATTGTTTACGATCATAACGCTTTTCTAAACGATCCCATGCTTCAGAATAATTAACATCGGATATGCTAATGTGCTTAATGAGATTAGCGGCATCATCATGTAGATATGATTTCAAATAGTGAAATTTATGAGTTGGACTAAGATTCGTCTTAGTGTCAACTGATCCGAGAAACAAATCTCGAAAGGATGGCTAATCCTTATAGCTTCCGCTAAACGGTGGCACAACGATATTTGGAAGTTTGGTTGTATTCGGCGACAACGAAGACGAATTATTTATTTTTTCCAAAAAAAACCGATTGCTGGTCAACTAACCGATCTATAGCTGACTTATTTAATGAAAGTTCATTGGAATTTATCCTTTCGCGAATAGCTTTAATTATTTGAGCATTGGTTACAAAATATTTAGTTTCATATGTCGAAAACTCATTTTCCATTTCACCGACTTGACCTTCTTGAGATTGTTCGAGAATCTCGATATGAAGAGAAGAAAATTCTGACCATGCGGTCTCAAGTTTATTCAAACGAATCTCAAGCATTTCTAGAGTTGTGGATTCATCTGTTGTTTCCACAAATGCTGCTGCCTGCGTTAACCGCCCTTTTGCGTTACCTACCACATTTGATTTTTAATGCATTCGCCATGTCGAAAAAGCACAATTAGTTTTTAATTAACGAAACTATAAAACGATGCGAAATCAATCAAAAAATTCGTATGAATACACTTTATCACATATGCGGTGCATGAATAGCTTCGAGAATCATATATATATAGATATCATACAATCAATATATTATATATGTACATAGTTCGATGTCTATAAAAAAAAAACTTTTAGAAAAATTCTTTAAATACGGCTTCGAAGGACCAAATTTATGATTGAGATTACGAAAGATTTGATTAAATCGTTATAATGTTTAAGTTTTAATTGTATAATAAAAAATGTTATAAAGTTTATATTTTAATTGTATAATGCAAAAATGTTACCAATTAGAGCCTGCTTGGAAGATGTGTTCACGGCGGTGGTCAAACCAAAAAGAAAGCTTTAAAATTGTCTTGCATCGAATGATACATACATACATAGTGGTTTTTTTCTATACCAAATCATCCAAATCCAATGCATTACAATATGCAAATTATTGGCCTTGGATGAGGATTAAGCGGATTATAAGTTGTTTGTTTCAAGTAAGTACAGTGAGTCGCGCGAATAATCTTCCAAGCATGGTTTTTTACAATGATGATATTTAAAAATAGTTTAATCAATAATAAGGAATTTGGAATGAAATTAATAAATGATTTGAATTTAAATTTAGTTTGATTAATCTTGAACAAATACTGTTTTCATAATTTTTTTTGTTGAACTGTATACGATGCAAAAAACCCGGATTGTAAAAAACGGGACTCCGAAACGCTTCTTAATTTAACATTCAAACCTTTGACTTTTATTGTTATTTAGTTTAATGCACGTATTACGTAAATAAAAACCGGGATTATCTGGATTTATCCAAATCGAGCGAGTGGCAACAACCGGGGACAGCACATAAATGAGGGAAAAACAAAGTGTGTACATGTTGGCTTCGTCTGCGGGAAACGTTGGAAACCCAATAGCAATAACGATAGGTGATCACGAATTTGGGGTGGCATACTAAAACTTTAAACTCAATTTTAAGCATTTATATGACAATAATTCTTTTTGCCAAGTGTTTGTATAGGTACTATAAATTTATTTTTGTACTTTTTAAAAAGGCGATCGGTTTCGATAATTCGTGGTCAAGATTTGCAACGCAGGAAAAACTGAGACGATAAAAACGATAAACAGAAAGTTTGATATATGTGTGTAGGTATATTATTAGTTTTAAATAACTTCATTTGAAAATAAAATTAGCTTGTGGGAGTTCCTTTTCCATATTAAGGTTACATTTAATTATAAAAACAATTCGTCATCAAATACATACATATTTGTTCAAACAAAATTTGTCAAAACAATCTAAAAAACTAACATCGAATTGGTATATATTTTAAATATATTTGTCTCCGAAATGTAGAACAAAATTTAAATTCAAACCATTCATTTACTTATTTAACAAATTTGACAGTTTTGAGTGTTGAAGTTAATTAATCAAATAAATAAAATTATTCAATGAGATTCATTTTTCTTTTACAAAAAATACAAAAAAATAAAACGTAACCTTGCCCTTGATTTAGACAAATTATTTATCAACTTAACAAACTTCCATTTTAAGATGTCTCGCTTCATAGTTGTATTCAAATGCCAAATTCAACTTTTCCCTCAAAACCAGATTACCAAAAATGCTTTTAAGTCTTCGAAAGCCGTAAGAAATATCATCTAGAGGTCATCGTTGTTATCGGGCAGACTGAACAGAAGATGATTATGAACTGAGCTCATGTAACTGGCCTTGAAATCGTGTTTACGTAATTTTAAACGTCACAGTTCATCTCATTTGAAATGAGACAATGATATTTCAAATTTGGTTTGAGGTTGTATGATTATATATGTACATGTGGGTTTAATCGAACTTTCATCTGCTATAATTTGCTCACAATTCGATATTGTGTTATTTGATCGTGGTGTAATATCATGAAGTTTGAAAACAAACAAATATCCAAAGATAAAATTGCTGTTGTAAATTTAACAACCGATGTGATGAAGTATTTCCTGGAATTGGTTCAGAGGGAACAAGTAATTGAAAATTCGATTGTCATCGACACTCCATTGCCGCCATTGCGCTGGTAAAATTTACTTTTAAGCTCTTCTTAGGTATTTAATACAATAGTAATGATGGCAAATATTGTAACCTAACACGTCATTCGATTTATAAAAATTGCCAGTCACGAATCGCTATGTACATGAAACTATAACAAAATATTCAATATTATACAAAAGATGAAAAATCGTGGGAAAGCAATTAGGAATTCTCTAATGGAGTTTTTTTTTTAATTTGATTGATATTGCTCTGAAAATAGTGTGCAGATGATATTGCATGCAAAAAATGCCCAAAACATAAAATACACTTTTTTTACAATAGCAATTTAAAATAAAATGCACGGCTAGTTCGTACGAACTTGCTCATGTATCCAAAGAGTCTGTTTACAAATATTTTTTGTGGTTTAGATTTAAGAATGTACCTGCAAAAAAAGCTTGTTTCCAAAAATGTAAACGCCATTTGATTTTTCAATAAAACCTTATTTTAAGAAAAAATTGTTTGAAAATTGTAAAAGCGGTTGTTTTTAAATTAATTTTGTGGATATAAAACTTTCAATTTTAATGTAAAAATATTTTGTACATGCAGCTATTTAGAGCTTATAAATATACGTTTTACAATTAGCAAAAATGATAACCCATTTTTATGATATCGAATAATCAAAATAATCAAAAAGATTATCAAATATTATTGAGACAGTATAAGAGCTTGTGCAGAAAAAAAAATATTCTAATTGATTCACTGATAATTTCCCATCGCGTCTGTCGATTTGTCTTGCTTCAAAGGTTTCAGGTTTTCGTGTTTTGTTAAAAAACTTGTCAGTTGAATTATTCTTAAAAATTTAAAAATAACCAATAATATTTTGCATTCGATGAAATAGTTTGATTTCAAAATCTATTTTTGTAAACGAGATTTTTAGTCGAAAAACAATTTTTACCAATTTTAGTAGCATTTCTTAAAACTTTTTATTTCTTATATAAACAAATACAAATTGGATGAATGAAACTAATTTAAAGTCAATATCTTCTATTGTTCACGAGATATCGAGAACCGAACATCAATTTTTACCAAATTTGCGTACTATTTTTTGTTGATTTTATTTTTTTATGAAAAAACTGGCTGTAAGATTCTTATAAAAAAATTACTGAATATTGAAAGCAATATTTTTTTATAAAATAAAATTAGTTTGAAGCCAATATCTCAAATTTTTGAAAAGATATTTGAGTGGAAAATCATTTTTCACGAACTTTTAATAATGCTTTTTTTAGGTTTTTATTTTTTTGTAAAAAAACTGTCAATTCGATTTTTCTCAAAAATTTTACCGAATGTTGAAAACAATATTTCTTATAAGAAAAAATAAGTTGGAATTCATAATCTCAAATTTTTCAAAAGATATTTGAGTCAAAATTTAATTTTTACCAACTTTGAGTAATGTTTTTTCTTAGGTTTTTATTTTTTATAAGAAAAACTGTCCATTCGATTTTTATCAAAATTTACCAGTTGTTAAGAACGTTATTCTTCGATTAACAAAATTGTTTTGGAGATAAAATCATTTTTTATTCGTAAAATTTTCGAGGTGACAAATTTTTTTTTCAGTTTTTTTGATTTATAAAAAAAATCTTTAATTGAATTTTTCCCCAAAATATACTTATAAATATATAATTCGAGTTTCTAGCGTTATTGGTTCGTAAGATATTTAGGGTTAACCAAAATTTGCACCTTTTTTTTTAAACTGCTATGGTAAAAAAACCACACACTCAATTTTTTTAGAGCCCTTTCTGCATCTTTCTGCATTATTATCTGTATAACAAAATTTATTTGAAATCGATATCTCTTCTGGTTCTTGAGCTATGGACGACGAAAAAAACGTCGCGAACGTACGGACGTATGAACGTACGTACACATGCATGCACAGACATCTTTCTAAAAATCTTTTATTTCGACTCTAGAAATGTCAAAATTTTCAATTCGACAAATCGGACCCATTACAATAACTTCCTATGGGAAGTTAATAACGGACCTTTCTGGAACAATACAAAAACATTTTTTTATATAGAAAGAAGCCAAATTAAAAAAAAACGAAAATTAAAAAAAAAACTTTTGGTTTGTTTTTGAGAAAATTAGATTTTTTTAATAACAAATTTGTTTGAGGACCACTGTTATTTTAAGTCTAAACAAATACGAATACGACTAGCGCGCATCGGCGCAAAGCTTTAATCCCCAAATTTGAAGTCAATCGACGCAATGCTTTGGGCTGTAGGGGCCCGGACAGGCAGAAAGACAGACAGACGGACGGAATCGACGACTTTTCGACTTCTCTATCATCGTAATATCATGTTTGATTAGAATCTCGAGTTCGAATTTTTTTACGATTGCAAAACTTGCCATATAGTTCCTGTATGTCGCAACGCAAGTAATGAAAGTGACAAATTTGGCTGACCCGAATATCTCATGAACCAATAACGATATCGACTTTAATTAAATTTAATATTACACATTGTGACGTTAAACAAAATTCTTATGAACTTAAAACTGAAATTTTTTGTGTTATTCAAGAAAAATGGAAAAAATATGGCTCCAGAAAATTACGACAGGAGCAACAATATTTGTCAACTCGAATATTTTAAGATCAATAAAACGAACAAAAATATTAACACTAGAATATTATTATCTAATAAAAAATGATATATTTGACGGGAGAGTATCGGAATCCCGCTTTTTAAAATCCCGAAAAAAAAGTTTTAAAATCCCGTCTTCTAAAATACCGATTTTTTAAACTCCCGCCTTTTAAGATCCCGTTTATTCAAAATCACTATCAATTAGAATCCCGCTATTTAAAATCCCAAAAGTTTGTAAAACTTGTTGGCTTTTTCCAAAGATGTCAATATTATCTGCGTAAGCCAGTAGTTATGTATGGACTTGTTGACGATTGTTCTTCTAATAGATGATTTAGAGTTTCGGATTGCAAATTGAAGTTTTTATTGAAGTTTATTGTTTTTTCAGAATCCATGTATATTTTGGAAGTATTCACATTGACTTTTTCAATATTTTTATCTGCGATTTTTTATTTACTTACGACAAAATAATTATTGAAGCTGAATTGCAAACGAAGAGTAAATTCTAAGATCTTTTCTACTTGCCTGGCAATGGCAGATCAAGGAGGGTGGTAGTTTTTTTTAATTTTCGTAAGAATTCCCTTGAATTCAAATCTAATCGTATTGCGTTATTGAAAATGACTGCCCTTATATTTTAAATTATTTAATTTAAATTATTTTAAATTATTTAATAAAAGTTTTATTTTAGTGCTTTCCACTTTGTGGCTAAAAGTGCTACCTTTAACTCAGGACTGGACCAAGAACACTATAGGCTTATTTCAATCGCGCTGCACAAATTCTTCAAATTTTGACCAATGGAGGATCCAAAATGTGGGTCATGTGATCAACGGTTAGTCTGTCAAAAACAACTAAAATCTTTGTAATAATATTATTCACAAAATTTAGAATTTGGAAAAACTTTAGCAATACTATAAATTATTTTAATAATATCTTTCCTGAGAAGAAACCTTGAATAAGAAATCGTCAATTTAATATTACATTCTGAGAAAACGCATAATTTTTTACTCTCTAAACACAAACTGAGTTTGAGGTTAAATTCTTAAAACTAGTTTTCAATTTCATCTTATTTTTTGGCGCACATAAGGAGTTTTAGGCTTGGGATACTCGTGAATTAAGATGTTTAAACATGAATATATGTATTAATGACATTATCATTGAACTAATGGCTACATGAATAACATTATCAACGTTTCTTTTTAGAGGACTATATTTTCTCTGCTATTTATTTGCTTAACTTATTTTTTTTTTGTTTTTAATTTTTAGAGAAATTATGTACCAAAATGCATCTATTTCTTTAAATTTAAGAAAAAAACATTTTTCTCTCTCCAATTTTAATTTTGTTGATTTTTTTAATCAAAATATCTAAAGGTTTAACGCCAGACTGAATTTGTCTTCCAGCATCAGCTCCAATCTACGAGTAAGTAGACTGAAAACGACTACCGGGAATTTTGTCAGAAGAAAATACGCCAAAATCAGCCACAAAGTTCTTCATATTAAATTCGGTTTTATTTTCTTAGGTAAAAAAGATCACATTATTACATCATTATATATTATATGTAATGTAATGTAATGTAATTATTTTAGCTCTTAAATGAAGTATATTTCACATATAGAGAGTCGTCGAAATTAAATGGTTAGACCATACCTTTAATGGACAACAATATTCTAAAAATATCTAATAATTAAAATTGTCACTTAAAACCTAGAAATATATACAGAATATTCAAGAACATTTTTTAAGCAGTGCCCAAAAACTCGTCTTTATATTAAGAGTGTCAACAACCCCCCCCATCCCCTCCATTTTTTAAAGTCTGGATCCGCCCTTTTTGATAAATAAGTAATCTATCTTTTTCAAAATTGTCTACCATCAAATTTATACAATTTATCAAAACAAAAAAAAGAATTTTCGAAATCAACCATAATTGAATATACGATCATTAATCACTGTCCACCCAATTTCGTTGTCGCGATGATATGCCAAAATGGCGAGAGGCGAGAGAGAAAAGGGTGTTTGTATAGTATAGAGTATTTAAAGTATGAGCGAAATCTTTGCAATAAATTATCTTACCGCCACATCTTACAGAAAAATGCATAAATATTAAAAAAAAAAAACATTATATCATATTCATGCTTACCTATGTACAATGTACATACATGTATATTTTGTTCAAACCAAATGTTTGACGTGTTTCATAGTCAAAGACGAGGAAGTATTAATTCTATCTGCCTAGAGAAATCCATACCACGGAAGGGCACTAATAAGGCATGTACTTGTATTATCATATTAATAATATCTTCGGAATTTGAATATCTGAATTACAACATAAAGTATGGGAAAATATTCATAGCCGTTCCGTTGTAAATACAATAAACTATAAACTATAGATATGTAATAAGATGATTTTCTCTTTTATAAACATAAACCATTAAACCCGTAATAAAAAATTGCTAAACTCTTGCAACTATCAGAGCAGTGCGGTGGAAATTGCTTTAAGGTTGGAGATACAATTTTTTAAACCATATAATCAGTGGAAACTATGTTTCAATCCCAAAATGGATGTTTAATGGTATATTGATTGCCAAGCATTACTCATGGGGGATTCTTCGCCAAAGAATGTACCTTTGAAAAAACGTTAGTGATCTGCTGGCAAATTAATTAATTAATTAAAACCAATAAGGCTTTGTAAATTTTTGGTACAAATATTTAATCATTTATGATTCGTCTTAAAAGTACCTATACAATTTTTAAATTGATGAACATTTATTTTTGTTTGTCTTAAAATAAGTAAATTAGCAGTCTGCAATTCCGACAGTTTCTATTTTTTAATCGAGTTCTAGCTAGAATGAATACTAGAAGAACCTAGGACTGATATATAGGATTTGAACTTCTGTTAATTAAACGCCTTTTTTAATTTCGCTAAGTAGGGTCGAAAGTTGTTTGTCCTTTGAAAACACTGCTTTTAGACACACGTCGTTATATTAATTTTTTGAGATGTCAATAGGTTTAATTGTATCACAAAATTCTCATTTCACATACATTCTCATTATTTCCTAAACTATATTACTCGTATATTGCATTAATTATTATCTTCAACTCTGATTATTTATTTCATACTAGCAAACCCGGCGAACTCCGTTTCGCCACCAGTTGGCTTCATTTTTTGTAATATTTTGTTTGGGGATTAAAAGATGAAGAGCATTTATTTATTTTTTTTGTTTTATATTTGAGAAGGAAAAATTTTATTTTATTTCACAACAGTAATGAATTCATTTCGATTACAAAAATGAAGTGTAATTTAGTTGAAAAATGAAAGTGAATCCAAAGTAAATACTAAATCGAAGCGTTATACTTGTCCGCAAATTATCCGTTTCATTGAAGTGCTCTTTGGTAAACCACATTTTTTGTTTTTTGTTTTTTGTTTGTCTGACGTTAACACAAACAAAACGGATGGTTTCCCAACTCGTGAAAACGCAACGTATAGCTGCCCGTGTGAAAAACAATGATTTTCTAAATTTATCCCGCAAACACTAACCGATTGGCCTTGCGACTTGTTAATTGTCATTGCGAAAGCAAGGAGAACCGTAAATTGCAATCGTTTGAAGTCAAACGGAAGATCAGTCGGAATCATGGTATTCGAGGAATACATACATTTTCACCTGTGTACTTTCCCTTAATAATGGTTGCCTCAATCAAATTCGGCATAAGTCTTTTCACCTCAAGTCGAGTACCGTTGCAAAGTCGCGGTGGATTCAAATTACGCAATATCATAATAACTGAACCAACTTTGAGTTGCAAGTTATGTGGTGGAAGTCCTGGTAACTGCGGAGAGTTCAAAAACTCCGTTGGATAATTTACTACATCATCGGGATTTTTTATGGAATCAACGGATTTGTATGTCACCAAATCACCAGCGATTTTTGATTGAATGGTAAAATTCAGTGCGTGTACATCATTATTCTTTGCGGCGAGAATTGCTTGTTGACTTAACCAACCATAATTCTGATAATTCTCACTAATGTTTGTGAAAACATTTTCAATAAGAGCTAGTTGAGAGTCTACAAATCGGCAAAAGTCGTTGGTAAGAGTAATTAATCCAGTTGTCGCATGATCTGGCACTTTTTCATTTCCAACAGCTAACAATTGTTTGGAAAATTGTGCAGCACTTTGACCAGTTTGAAGTTGAACTGTCATATTAGTGGTGTTTTTACGTTATTCCACAAAAGTGATGCCTTCAGGCAAGCATTAAATTCATCTGCAGGCGTTCCACGGAGAATTACTGGCAACGTCTGCCTGAAATCGCCTGCCAACAATATCATCAAGCCGCCAAAGATCTTGTTACTTCGTGGAAGATCCTTCAGTGTGAAGTTAAGTGCTTCAAGTGAGGTTTACAATAAGCTTGCATTGCATCAACAATTTTCCCATTGCACTGGATCGGGATATATTGCATGTTGGAGTAAGAATTGTGTTTAAATAGAGTGGCAACTTAAGCGCAGAATGTGCAGTACGACCGCTATCTAGAAGAGTTGCCGCAATTCCAGATGATGCTAACGCCAAAACTATGTCACATCTTGATCGAATAGTGGCCAAAATCAATGAAATGACAAATGTTTTCCCTGTTCCTCCAGGTGCGTCCAGGAAGAATAGACCACCAGTATTATTGTCCACCGCTTGCATTCATGTTTCGTATACTTTTGCTGTTCATTCAGAATTTTATATATGTAAGTGGATTTGGGGTTAACCAAATTTTTCAAACGTTATTTGAAGTCGATATCTCTGACGTTTCTAGAGATATGGTTGACTTAAAAAGGTTCCCAAAAGTAGGCTTTGGTTTAGAATATTGGGCTCTTGAAACGTCAAAAAATTTAAAAATTTTCAATTCCACAAATCGGAACTAACCAGAAGCTAAACGGAGTTCACCGCTTTTCTGTTGAAATTTTTCCTTAATTTTGTCTGCTATAAACCTCACGGAGCCCGAGACCTTTCCAACGAATGCAAAACCGTGGAAATCGGTTCGTGCGTTCTGGAGTTATAGCGCCAGGAAGGAAAACCCGACTTATTTTTATATAGTAGATTTTATTTCTTTGCATCAAAATAAAATGGTTTTGGATATAGCCCATAGATATATCTATGTGTATAAATAAGTTTCAACCGAAAATATTAAATTCTGTACTAAAGAAGCGCAAAACAACGCTTTAAGCTACTGTTCAAAAAATGATTTAGGATTCTTTCATATTAAAAAAACACAATTCACATCTTGGGTTAATTTTGTAGGTTTTATTTTTTAATACTAAACCTTTTTAACAAATTTGCAAATCTCTATCTATTTACTTTTTTAAAAACTGAATGATCGGATTGCTTCAATTAAAGCGGTTCTAATTACAATGGTCAAACATTTTGTATCTTATTACATTTTGTATCTTAATTTATATGAAGCTGACATCTATGCACTCATTTTATACATTGGTTCTCTTAAGCTTGTTAGCAAAAAGAAATACAGAAAAACCAGGTTTTCAAAGATTCTTCAGAATATATTTAATATTTGTTTAATACCAACGTAGAACCAGAGTCTAATGCTTCGAGATTTTATGATCCTGCCATTGTTCACATTCAATTACTATTCAACTTGCCTATAGAAATACATAAAAAGACCCTTTCTGTTTGCAGAATATTAAATATTTGCAAGTTTTCTAAACCAGACAAAGCCACAAAGAAAATATTTTGTTATAAAATCAACTAATGTAACACTTTTCAAGTGAAATATCAAACTAAAGTTCGAGCAACAGCTCTTTCTTTTATTCATCAATTCAATTGGAAAATGGTGAGAAAAATACATATGGATTTTTTAACATTATGTGAACCTCACAAGACTATTGATTCTGTGTTCAAAGTAATAAATTTATATCTATGTATACTAAGGTGCAATTTAAACCACCAACGTTTGGTTTGTTTTCCTATAAATCCAGAACAATTTTTTTAGTTTTGTTTTGAAGTTTTTTTAAGGAAACAAGATATTTATCTAATTCTAAGATAACACTTGTTTTTTTAAGATTATACTGACAATTCAATTTAAAAAAATGTACATGCCTTTGCTATATTTTTTGCACACCTTGCCCAGTTCTAAGTTAATTGTTCTGCTAGTCAGCATTAAATGAATTAACTCTCTATGATGGAGGGAGAATTTCATGGCGCGTACTAATGTGTGTATTGCCGTTTCCACCGATTTGCCTTTACAGTAGGCATGTTGAGACATAGATAGAAGTCTTGTATCAATACTTGCCCTTAAATGGATATCAATCAATCTTAAGAAGGAATGGTGATAAAATTATAGGTCATAGATCTTTAGGGTTTTGCTGCTTTGGGTATAAAAACAACTTTCACTTATCTCCACGCCAAAGGAATATCGACCATATATAGAAAGCTGTTAAAAGTGTAACTTTAGATTTGTGATAAAATCTACACCTTTTTAGAAAGTCTAAGCACGACATAAACAACCAACATCGAGCCATTAAAATTTCGTTTATAAAAAAATAATCTGTCCCGAAATTTGGTTATTTTTAAATGCGAAAGCACAGAACAGGATTAGTGAAAACCTGACCAAAAGTAGATGTTTTTAAAAATTTCTTTGAAACAGCTGTTACCCGAAAGATATTATGATTCGGGATAAACAAGTTACCAAGTTCTAAAAACTCCTTAACGGGGCACCCTCTGTACTAAAGATATGAAAATAATTACATGACGCCTCCAAAAATAACGACCTTAATGCCTGAGAAACGTCATTTCAAAGCTCTTAAACTAAAATCCAAAATAGTGTTATGCACACCTTTTTCTTTAAGCAAACATCAAACATCTTCGGATGTATGTATGAAAAAGTAAGACTCTTTTTAAAATCTTAGAGGGATCTTAGATCATACCTGTCAAAATATGCCACTTATAATAAAAAGATATGTATCCAATTGAGGATAATTATTTTTGTCTGAAAATAATAACAATAATTATTACCCACGGCTAGTTTAAAACAAAAAATCTTTTCAAAAAATCAAAGATCTCATCAATTGAGTTGGTCCTACTCGTTAAGTTAAACATCTGTTAAGTTACTCTTCTTCTTCTTCTTTTTTTCATATTCAATTTTGTATCTTATTGTTCAATCTCATTTATTTTTAGATGTTTCGCAATATAGAGTGTTGTATTTGTTAATGATACCCCACATTGTGTGCCATGGTCGTTCGTGTCTCTCTAGAATTTTGCTTTAGAAACACAAGCAAACAAATCTTACAAAAATATCTAACCACTTATTTGCTGGCAGATGATTAACTTATATCTTTTTAGTTTATTATTTACCTTTGATTTTTTCCGCTGCAGTGGTTTCCGCTCAAAAAAATTAAACATAAATTAAAAGTTACAGCATTTTAATCGTTTGTTGGAGTACTTTCAGAAGCTCATAACATACAGCTGTTGTCTATCTACGAGTATTTAATAGGACTATAAGGCAAGCTTTGCCTAAATGGCAGTAGTTGTTGTATGAGGTAATCAATCATTATGTAAGGTTTCATTGTCTAACAACAACTGTATTGCGCTTAAGTCTTTATAAAACTATAAGGTGCACAAATATTGACATATTTTCTTAATGACCTTCAGTGATACATACAATATAACATGCACTTGCAACCAATCACATCGAATTTCAGTGACAAAACAATTCATTGCAAACGATATTGAAGACGTCCATACATGACCGGTAAACAAGAACCATAGACAACAAAAATGTGGGCTGTTTAGTTTAGAAATTCGCAACGAGTGTCAGAAAAAACCTATAATGCAAACGAAATAAAGCCACATTTTAATTATGGACACAAAAAAACTTGATATAAAAATGATCATGGAGAATTAAGCGCTGGGAGATCTTGGAAGAAGATATTTCTCTCACTGATAAGCTATTTTTTTATATTGACCATGCACTAAAGGGATTATGAATACCCTTATAATGATTAGACACAGTTCGAGCAATTAGGAAAGAAGATAGAATTAGAAAAGAGAAACAAATGCACATTGGTTTTAAATGTACATTGTAATGAGTGGGAAATATTGAGCCTGGTAAAGAACAACCCGGCATAACGTCGTGTGATATCGGGAACGTATCCATTTGTGATGAAATCCATGCGGCAAACCTGGGTGCTGACCCTCTGCAACAAACCACCTCAGTAAATACCATTGCGGAATACGAAGTAATCAACAAATGTGGCCATTCCTGGAAGTTATCCGATTGGAATTTAAGACTCAGCAGGCTTGAATCTGCTAACAACACATGGTTCGTGCTGAATAATTGTCCCGGATATGCTGATGCTATATGGATTCGCTCCTATTTTAAACGAGAATTCTGTGTCAATATCTGCGACTGTCTTCAATTATCTGGAAGAAGATTCAAGTTCCTGATTCCCTCGAAATATAACTGGATGTTTCATCACCAAGGAGGATATATACGAATTGGTCGAATGCGGCTTTTCAGAATGAGTTGCAGTAATCATTTAATTAAGTCTAACAAACCCAAACCTAATCCCAAAAATAATATTGAAACCAACTGGACACTTAAAACATGAATCTTTCCCAACTTTTCTCTCCCTAACCAACTTTCGTCCCTTAAACGGAAAACTTCTCCTACCTCTAAAAAGCCTCCATCCAAATGAGTTTCTTTTAACCCTTCTCATCCGGGTCTTGGTTTTCGACCTCCGATGGTTGATCCTCCTGTCAAAACATCCGCGTATCCAAATTTCATCCATTCTCACACCCTTAACCCTGCTTCTTCTTCATCAGTTTCCCAAGAACTACAAGGATTCCTTAACCCAATGATCCCTCCAAATGTCAAGTTAACTAAACATTTATCTGAGGCCAACACTAATGATCGGTATGTTATGTCCCGTCTTAGAGACCACAAAATGTACAACAATGTTCGTCTTTACCTAGCTTTCTTGCACGACAAACCAGACTCTGTTTCCTTTGAAGGTAAAAGAAATACAAACATAAAGTTTTTAATCTCCCAAGAAGGCCTCCCTACCAAATGTGATGCACTTATGGAAATATTCTTGAAATTTCATGATGGTCTTGAAATTTCTCCTCAAAAAATGAGAGAAGACCTAACCTCTTTTGCGTCCTTTATCTCTTCAAAACGATTATCTCATATCCAAAAATCCCGTGCAGATATGAAGAAATACTATCGCTCCTAACCTGAAGACCACTAAACCTAAATGTTTTAGCCTTTACTATCAAAATGTAAGAGGGTTAAGGTCTAAAACGTCTGCCGTCTTTAATAGCTCCCAAAACCTTCCTTATGACATCTTTGCCCTTACCGAAACCAACCTCACACCCGATATCCTTAGTACTGAATCCTTCACTAACGACTATTCAACTATCGAATGGATGTCGTAGATAGGGCTAGTAATACACATGGCTGTGGTGCGCTTTTAGCTATCAATAGTAATTTTGAAAGTTCATTACTCCATATTCCTACTTCAATCGAATTTGAAGGTGTATCAGCTATGATTATACTCCTTAAGTTTTATCTTTTTGTCCTTTGTTGTTATATTCGACCAGCCCAAGAAATTAAAGCATACCAAGCAGCTGTTAATGTCATCGATTATCTGCTTGAACAAGTGCAACCTAATGATTTAATCATCGTTCTTGGCGACTTTAATCTTCCCCATCTCAATTGGTCCACCTCAGACGATCAGACATCCTTCATATTCTCATCTGATTGCAATAACTGTGTTGTCTCCGCGAGCCCTCACCTTCTCTCGCCTTGGAACGCTATCATCCTCCCCTTAATCTCTCCTTTCCCATTGAATTTGAAAACAACTTTTTTAAATTGGAGAATTACTGTTATGATTTTCGTAGAGCTGATTTCTCCAAAGATTTCGCCTCTGCTCCGCCTTGGTACAACAGAAAGAAATACCCGTAACAAGCTTTGGAAGATCTTTTTACAGTCCAAATCTGATACCGACCACAGCAACTATCTTCTCGCCTATAATTCTTTCTCTGAATAAAGGGAATCCCTTTATAACCAATAGCTTAACCAAATGGAAAATAACCTTCTTTCTGATGCAAGGACATTTTTCAAGTTTATAAATGTCAAACGAAAATCTGATGGACTTCCACCTTCAATGAGTTTCTCCAACATAATCTGCTCAGATCCAACAACTATAACAAATCTATATCTATATCTATATCTTTATATCTATATCTATATCTATATCTATATCTATATCTATATCTATATCTATATCTATATCTATATCTATATCTATATCTATATCTATATCTATATCTATATCTATATCTATATCTATATCTATATCTATATCTATATCTATATCTATATCTATATCTATATCTATATCTATATCTATATCTATATCTATATCTATATCTATATCTATATCTATATCTATATCTATATCTATATCTATATCTATATCTATATCTATATCTATATCTATATCTATATCTATATCTATATCTATATCTATATCTATATCTATATCTATATCTATATCTATATCTATATCTATATCTATATCTATATCTATATCTATATCTATATCTATATCTATATCTATATCTATATCTATATCTATATCTATATCTATATCTATATCTATATCTATATCTATATCTATATCTATATCTATATCTATATCTATATCTATATCTATATCTATATCTATATCTATATCTATATCTATATCTATATCTATATCTATATCTATATCTATATCTATATCTATATCTATATCTATATCTATATCTATATCTATATCTATATCTATATCTATATCTATATCTATATCTATATCTATATCTATATCTATATCTATATCTATATCTATATCTATATCTATATCTATATCTATATCTATATCTATATCTATATCTATATCTATATCTATATCTATATCTATATCTATATCTATATCTATATCTATATCTATATCTATATCTATATCTATATCTATATCTATATCTATATCTATATCTATATCTATATCTATATCTATATCTATATCTATATCTATATCTATATCTATATCTATATCTATATCTATATCTATATCTATATCTATATCTATATCTATATCTATATCTATATCTATATCTATATCTATATCTATATCTATATCTATATCTATATCTATATCTATATCTATATCTATATCTATATCTATATCTATATCTATATCTATATCTATATCTATATCTATATCTATATCTATATCTATATCTATATCTATATCTATATCTATATCTATATCTATATCTATATCTATATCTATATCTATATCTATATCTATATCTATATCTATATCTATATCTATATCTATATCTATATCTATATCTATATCTATATCTATATCTATATCTATATCTATATCTATATCTATATCTATATCTATATCTATATCTATATCTATATCTATATCTATATCTATATCTATATCTATATCTATATCTATATCTATATCTATATCTATATCTATATCTATATCTATATCTATATCTATATCTATATCTATATCTATATCTATATCTATATCTATATCTATATCTATATCTATATCTATATCTATATCTATATCTATATCTATATCTATATCTATATCTATATCTATATCTATATCTATATCTATATCTATATCTATATCTATATCTATATCTATATCTATATCTATATCTATATCTATATCTATATCTATATCTATATCTATATCTATATCTATATCTATATCTATATCTATATCTATATCTATATCTATATCTATATCTATATCTATATCTATATCTATATCTATATCTATATCTATATCTATATCTATATCTATATCTATATCTATATCTATATCTATATCTATATCTATATCTATATCTATATCTATATCTATATCTATATCTATATCTATATCTATATCTATATCTATATCTATATCTATATCTATATCTATATCTATATCTATATCTATATCTATATCTATATCTATATCTATATCTATATCTATATCTATATCTATATCTATATCTATATCTATATCTATATCTATATCTATATCTATATCTATATCTATATCTATATCTATATCTATATCTATATCTATATCTATATCTATATCTATATCTATATCTATATCTATATCTATATCTATATCTATATCTATATCTATATCTATATCTATATCTATATCTATATCTATATCTATATCTATATCTATATCTATATCTATATCTATATCTATATCTATATCTATATCTATATCTATATCTATATCTATATCTATATCTATATCTATATCTATATCTATATCTATATCTATATCTATATCTATATCTATATCTATATCTATATCTATATCTATATCTATATCTATATCTATATCTATATCTATATCTATATCTATATCTATATCTATATCTATATCTATATCTATATCTATATCTATATCTATATCTATATCTATATCTATATCTATATCTATATCTATATCTATATCTATATCTATATCTATATCTATATCTATATCTATATCTATATCTATATCTATATCTATATCTATATCTATATCTATATCTATATCTATATCTATATCTATATCTATATCTATATCTATATCTATATCTATATCTATATCTATATCTATATCTATATCTATATCTATATCTATATCTATATCTATATCTATATCTATATCTATATCTATATCTATATCTATATCTATATCTATATCTATATCTATATCTATATCTATATCTATATCTATATCTATATCTATATCTATATCTATATCTATATCTATATCTATATCTATATCTATATCTATATCTATATCTATATCTATATCTATATCTATATCTATATCTATATCTATATCTATATCTATATCTATATCTATATCTATATCTATATCTATATCTATATCTATATCTATATCTATATCTATATCTATATCTATATCTATATCTATATCTATATCTATATCTATATCTATATCTATATCTATATCTATATCTATATCTATATCTATATCTATATCTATATCTATATCTATATCTATATCTATATCTATATCTATATCTATATCTATATCTATATCTATATCTATATCTATATCTATATCTATATCTATATCTATATCTATATCTATATCTATATCTATATCTATATCTATATCTATATCTATATCTATATCTATATCTATATCTATATCTATATCTATATCTATATCTATATCTATATCTATATCTATATCTATATCTATATCTATATCTATATCTATATCTATATCTATATCTATATCTATATCTATATCTATATCTATATCTATATCTATATCTATATCTATATCTATATCTATATCTATATCTATATCTATATCTATATCTATATCTATATCTATATCTATATCTATATCTATATCTATATCTATATCTATATCTATATCTATATCTATATCTATATCTATATCTATATCTATATCTATATCTATATCTATATCTATATCTATATCTATATCTATATCTATATCTATATCTATATCTATATCTATATCTATATCTATATCTATATCTATATCTATATCTATATCTATATCTATATCTATATCTATATCTATATCTATATCTATATCTATATCTATATCTATATCTATATCTATATCTATATCTATATCTATATCTATATCTATATCTATATCTATATCTATATCTATATCTATATCTATATCTATATCTATATCTATATCTATATCTATATCTATATCTATATCTATATCTATATCTATATCTATATCTATATCTATATCTATATCTATATCTATATCTATATCTATATCTATATCTATATCTATATCTATATCTATATCTATATCTATATCTATATCTATATCTATATCTATATCTATATCTATATCTATATCTATATCTATATCTATATCTATATCTATATCTATATCTATATCTATATCTATATCTATATCTATATCTATATCTATATCTATATCTATATCTATATCTATATCTATATCTATATCTATATCTATATCTATATCTATATCTATATCTATATCTATATCTATATCTATATCTATATCTATATCTATATCTATATCTATATCTATATCTATATCTATATCTATATCTATATCTATATCTATATCTATATCTATATCTATATCTATATCTATATCTATATCTATATCTATATCTATATCTATATCTATATCTATATCTATATCTATATCTATATCTATATCTATATCTATATCTATATCTATATCTATATCTATATCTATATCTATATCTATATCTATATCTATATCTATATCTATATCTATATCTATATCTATATCTATATCTATATCTATATCTATATCTATATCTATATCTATATCTATATCTATATCTATATCTATATCTATATCTATATCTATATCTATATCTATATCTATATCTATATCTATATCTATATCTATATCTATATCTATATCTATATCTATATCTATATCTATATCTATATCTATATCTATATCTATATCTATATCTATATCTATATCTATATCTATATCTATATCTATATCTATATCTATATCTATATCTATATCTATATCTATATCTATATCTATATCTATATCTATATCTATATCTATATCTATATCTATATCTATATCTATATCTATATCTATATCTATATCTATATCTATATCTATATCTATATCTATATCTATATCTATATCTATATCTATATCTATATCTATATCTATATCTATATCTATATCTATATCTATATCTATATCTATATCTATATCTATATCTATATCTATATCTATATCTATATCTATATCTATATCTATATCTATATCTATATCTATATCTATATCTATATCTATATCTATATCTATATCTATATCTATATCTATATCTATATCTATATCTATATCTATATCTATATCTATATCTATATCTATATCTATATCTATATCTATATCTATATCTATATCTATATCTATATCTATATCTATATCTATATCTATATCTATATCTATATCTATATCTATATCTATATCTATATCTATATCTATATCTATATCTATATCTATATCTATATCTATATCTATATCTATATCTATATCTATATCTATATCTATATCTATATCTATATCTATATCTATATCTATATCTATATCTATATCTATATCTATATCTATATCTATATCTATATCTATATCTATATCTATATCTATATCTATATCTATATCTATATCTATATCTATATCTATATCTATATCTATATCTATATCTATATCTATATCTATATCTATATCTATATCTATATCTATATCTATATCTATATCTATATCTATATCTATATCTATATCTATATCTATATCTATATCTATATCTATATCTATATCTATATCTATATCTATATCTATATCTATATCTATATCTATATCTATATCTATATCTATATCTATATCTATATCTATATCTATATCTATATCTATATCTATATCTATATCTATATCTATATCTATATCTATATCTATATCTATATCTATATCTATATCTATATCTATATCTATATCTATATCTATATCTATATCTATATCTATATCTATATCTATATCTATATCTATATCTATATCTATATCTATATCTATATCTATATCTATATCTATATCTATATCTATATCTATATCTATATCTATATCTATATCTATATCTATATCTATATCTATATCTATATCTATATCTATATCTATATCTATATCTATATCTATATCTATATCTATATCTATATCTATATCTATATCTATATCTATATCTATATCTATATCTATATCTATATCTATATCTATATCTATATCTATATCTATATCTATATCTATATCTATATCTATATCTATATCTATATCTATATCTATATCTATATCTATATCTATATCTATATCTATATCTATATCTATATCTATATCTATATCTATATCTATATCTATATCTATATCTATATCTATATCTATATCTATATCTATATCTATATCTATATCTATATCTATATCTATATCTATATCTATATCTATATCTATATCTATATCTATATCTATATCTATATCTATATCTATATCTATATCTATATCTATATCTATATCTATATCTATATCTATATCTATATCTATATCTATATCTATATCTATATCTATATCTATATCTATATCTATATCTATATCTATATCTATATCTATATCTATATCTATATCTATATCTATATCTATATCTATATCTATATCTATATCTATATCTATATCTATATCTATATCTATATCTATATCTATATCTATATCTATATCTATATCTATATCTATATCTATATCTATATCTATATCTATATCTATATCTATATCTATATCTATATCTATATCTATATCTATATCTATATCTATATCTATATCTATATCTATATCTATATCTATATCTATATCTATATCTATATCTATATCTATATCTATATCTATATCTATATCTATATCTATATCTATATCTATATCTATATCTATATCTATATCTATATCTATATCTATATCTATATCTATATCTATATCTATATCTATATCTATATCTATATCTATATCTATATCTATATCTATATCTATATCTATATCTATATCTATATCTATATCTATATCTATATCTATATCTATATCTATATCTATATCTATATCTATATCTATATCTATATCTATATCTATATCTATATCTATATCTATATCTATATCTATATCTATATCTATATCTATATCTATATCTATATCTATATCTATATCTATATCTATATCTATATCTATATCTATATCTATATCTATATCTATATCTATATCTATATCTATATCTATATCTATATCTATATCTATATCTATATCTATATCTATATCTATATCTATATCTATATCTATATCTATATCTATATCTATATCTATATCTATATCTATATCTATATCTATATCTATATCTATATCTATATCTATATCTATATCTATATCTATATCTATATCTATATCTATATCTATATCTATATCTATATCTATATCTATATCTATATCTATATCTATATCTATATCTATATCTATATCTATATCTATATCTATATCTATATCTATATCTATATCTATATCTATATCTATATCTATATCTATATCTATATCTATATCTATATCTATATCTATATCTATATCTATATCTATATCTATATCTATATCTATATCTATATCTATATCTATATCTATATCTATATCTATATCTATATCTATATCTATATCTATATCTATATCTATATCTATATCTATATCTATATCTATATCTATATCTATATCTATATCTATATCTATATCTATATCTATATCTATATCTATATCTATATCTATATCTATATCTATATCTATATCTATATCTATATCTATATCTATATCTATATCTATATCTATATCTATATCTATATCTATATCTATATCTATATCTATATCTATATCTATATCTATATCTATATCTATATCTATATCTATATCTATATCTATATCTATATCTATATCTATATCTATATCTATATCTATATCTATATCTATATCTATATCTATATCTATATCTATATCTATATCTATATCTATATCTATATCTATATCTATATCTATATCTATATCTATATCTATATCTATATCTATATCTATATCTATATCTATATCTATATCTATATCTATATCTATATCTATATCTATATCTATATCTATATCTATATCTATATCTATATCTATATCTATATCTATATCTATATCTATATCTATATCTATATCTATATCTATATCTATATCTATATCTATATCTATATCTATATCTATATCTATATCTATATCTATATCTATATCTATATCTATATCTATATCTATATCTATATCTATATCTATATCTATATCTATATCTATATCTATATCTATATCTATATCTATATCTATATCTATATCTATATCTATATCTATATCTATATCTATATCTATATCTATATCTATATCTATATCTATATCTATATCTATATCTATATCTATATCTATATCTATATCTATATCTATATCTATATCTATATCTATATCTATATCTATATCTATATCTATATCTATATCTATATCTATATCTATATCTATATCTATATCTATATCTATATCTATATCTATATCTATATCTATATCTATATCTATATCTATATCTATATCTATATCTATATCTATATCTATATCTATATCTATATCTATATCTATATCTATATCTATATCTATATCTATATCTATATCTATATCTATATCTATATCTATATCTATATCTATATCTATATCTATATCTATATCTATATCTATATCTATATCTATATCTATATCTATATCTATATCTATATCTATATCTATATCTATATCTATATCTATATCTATATCTATATCTATATCTATATCTATATCTATATCTATATCTATATCTATATCTATATCTATATCTATATCTATATCTATATCTATATCTATATCTATATCTATATCTATATCTATATCTATATCTATATCTATATCTATATCTATATCTATATCTATATCTATATCTATATCTATATCTATATCTATATCTATATCTATATCTATATCTATATCTATATCTATATCTATATCTATATCTATATCTATATCTATATCTATATCTATATCTATATCTATATCTATATCTATATCTATATCTATATCTATATCTATATCTATATCTATATCTATATCTATATCTATATCTATATCTATATCTATATCTATATCTATATCTATATCTATATCTATATCTATATCTATATCTATATCTATATCTATATCTATATCTATATCTATATCTATATCTATATCTATATCTATATCTATATCTATATCTATATCTATATCTATATCTATATCTATATCTATATCTATATCTATATCTATATCTATATCTATATCTATATCTATATCTATATCTATATCTATATCTATATCTATATCTATATCTATATCTATATCTATATCTATATCTATATCTATATCTATATCTATATCTATATCTATATCTATATCTATATCTATATCTATATCTATATCTATATCTATATCTATATCTATATCTATATCTATATCTATATCTATATCTATATCTATATCTATATCTATATCTATATCTATATCTATATCTATATCTATATCTATATCTATATCTATATCTATATCTATATCTATATCTATATCTATATCTATATCTATATCTATATCTATATCTATATCTATATCTATATCTATATCTATATCTATATCTATATCTATATCTATATCTATATCTATATCTATATCTATATCTATATCTATATCTATATCTATATCTATATCTATATCTATATCTATATCTATATCTATATCTATATCTATATCTATATCTATATCTATATCTATATCTATATCTATATCTATATCTATATCTATATCTATATCTATATCTATATCTATATCTATATCTATATCTATATCTATATCTATATCTATATCTATATCTATATCTATATCTATATCTATATCTATATCTATATCTATATCTATATCTATATCTATATCTATATCTATATCTATATCTATATCTATATCTATATCTATATCTATATCTATATCTATATCTATATCTATATCTATATCTATATCTATATCTATATCTATATCTATATCTATATCTATATCTATATCTATATCTATATCTATATCTATATCTATATCTATATCTATATCTATATCTATATCTATATCTATATCTATATCTATATCTATATCTATATCTATATCTATATCTATATCTATATCTATATCTATATCTATATCTATATCTATATCTATATCTATATCTATATCTATATCTATATCTATATCTATATCTATATCTATATCTATATCTATATCTATATCTATATCTATATCTATATCTATATCTATATCTATATCTATATCTATATCTATATCTATATCTATATCTATATCTATATCTATATCTATATCTATATCTATATCTATATCTATATCTATATCTATATCTATATCTATATCTATATCTATATCTATATCTATATCTATATCTATATCTATATCTATATCTATATCTATATCTATATCTATATCTATATCTATATCTATATCTATATCTATATCTATATCTATATCTATATCTATATCTATATCTATATCTATATCTATATCTATATCTATATCTATATCTATATCTATATCTATATCTATATCTATATCTATATCTATATCTATATCTATATCTATATCTATATCTATATCTATATCTATATCTATATCTATATCTATATCTATATCTATATCTATATCTATATCTATATCTATAGGGATCGTAACGAAATCCCGCAAAACAAAATCCCGCGTAACGAAATCCCGCCGATTAAATTTGATATTTTTTGTGTGA
Organism: Eupeodes latifasciatus; assembly: GCA_920104205.1. Lineage (NCBI taxonomy): Eukaryota > Metazoa > Arthropoda > Insecta > Diptera > Syrphidae > Eupeodes > Eupeodes latifasciatus. The sequence goes on from OV049925.1 coordinate 71,555,641, forward strand.
CACACGCACAGAAAATGGTCCGAGTAATGAATTCCCGATCACGGCGGGATTTGTCTACTCCTTT
>OV049925.1:71556204-71600285 GCA_920104205.1 Eupeodes latifasciatus
AAAAAAAAACTTGTTAGGTATACTTATTAATTAAAATTATTATATTTAAAAAAAGCTTGCATCGAAAGGGATAGACAGAGTTGCCAATAGTTTCTAAACTCCCAATCACATATTAGAACTAAGAACTGATAATTTTTGAAATCTTAAACTATAACATTGCAAATTAAAACATTAATATTTGTTAATTTGTACATTTTTATGTATTTGCAATTATATGAAGGCCTACCCGAAAAACTATCTTAAGCAACAAAAACAATTTGTATCGTAAACGAAAGCTCAAAACTCTATGAAAGATGAAACCTTGTATGTCCAAAGTCAGTATATTGGATGTTATCAACAGTACCTGAGCTGTAAAAGTTTCAAAGTCTTCAAGTTGCACAGTGTATTCTTTATGTTCACCAGAACAATTACTGCTTATGTGTCTGTATTAACATGCTCCAGTGAAAATAGACACTTTGCGTGGGAATAATTCGCATATTGATGAAGGTTAGGTTAGGTTAGGTTGAAGTGGCTGTCCAAGATGGAAACGGACACACTTAGGCCAGTTTGATGGCCCATTGTGATACCACATGAATCTTGAGGTTTCTTCCTAAGCTCAATGGAACCAGTTTGAGTCTCTTACGAAACGTGAGAGGCTGCTTATGCCGATATGATTTAGATCGTTTAGATCGTTAAAGAAGAATTCTCCTAGGTAATTCTTGCGTTTTCGAGCCAGAGCAGGGCATGTGCAGAGAAGATGAAGAACTGTTTCTTCCTCTTCCTCGTCCATACAGCTTCTGCAGAAGTCATTTGAGAATACGCCTAATCTCATGGCGTGCTTTCCTATTAGACAGTGTCCGGTTATGACACCTATTATTGAGCTTATATGCGATCTGCTTAGAGAGAGCAAGCACCTTGAACGTTTTAAATCCAGTGTTGGCCAGATGTTTTTTGTGACTTGACACGTGGTGATGTTGTTCCACCTGGTGCCTGCTCTCCTCACAGCGTCTTGCATTAGCAATAGTTTACAAGTAGCGATTGGTATGCCAGTACGTGCCAAACGTGGTAGAATGGGCTGTACTGTACCGTTCCTGGCGAGTTCATCTGCCTTACAGTTACCTGGAATGTCTCTATGGCCCGGCACCCAGTAAAGGTGAATATTAAACTGTTGTGCCATCTCCATTAGAGATGATCGACAGTTATGGACTGTTATAGAGTTTGTAGAGACAGAATCCAGAGATTTGATAGCGGCCTGACTATCTGAGAAAATACGGATATCAGATGTCGATATCACGTTTTCTTTAAGCCAGGACAAGACTTCTTTTATCGCCAAAAGTTCCGCCTGGAACACGCTACAATGATTGGGAAGGCGGAATGAGAGACTTAATTTCAGTCGTTCAGAGTACACACCTCCACCAACCCCTTCTTTTGTTTTTGATCCATCTGTATAGAAGTGGATTGACTCGTCTTCCAGGAATGTCCTATCCTCCCAAAAAGATCTGGGAGGTATAGAAATCTGGAAATTTCTGTCGAATTGTAGTTGGGGGATGGTGTAGTCTGTGTGCTTTGGAATTGATTCTAAATAACTAAGAATAACGGAGTGGCCAATGTTGTTGTTAGTCCACTGCGACGAAGCTTTGAGGCGAATAGCAGAACTTGCAGCTATTTGTTATATTGATGAAAATTGGTAACATTCCTAAATGAGCATAAAAAAGTTATTAAAGTTTTTGCCAAAATTTCCCATTTTTTATGTATATGCTACATAAAATTTGTCCGGTAATTTCCCACGAGCAATGGTTAAAAAGTTACAGCGGTTTCAAACAATCTCAAATACAGATTTTTCTCACAATGTTCTTAAACAGTACTTTGCATCTAAATGCGCTTCAGGTAATAAATGTAGTTTTATTAAAACCTACCTTTTTCCAAGTTTAGATTTTTTAAGTTTAAAATAGGAAAAGTTAAAAAATTAATTTTTTTAATCTTTGATTTCAAATGTCAATACTTTTGAAAAATATTGTATAGCTTGTTTGTAACTATGTAATGGTTAACTACCGGGTATTAGACATGTTTACACACAAGTACCATATAACAAACTATTGCGAAAAGATATTGTCGAAATTTCGAAAAATTTGTAAATTTCGTTCCATAGAAATTTTGTCTGCGTAGTTGTTTTAGGCCATATTTATAAAAATAGATTTCTAAAGCCACGAAAGTCAAAATTTAAATTTTAAGTGCAAATCCATAAAGACTAAAATATGGAAATAAATTTAAAAAACTTCAATTACTTTATGTGCACACTTGGAATGTTTGTGGACTTTTTATAATTTTTAAACAATAACATCACTCGTTGGCAAGGTTTTTTTCCTCGCAAAAGAATTGCACTTTTCCAATGGGTTTAATTGAAAACCGATTTCAAAACTAATATATCACGTCAGGTTTTTGAGATATTATTTTTTAAAATTCGAAAAAACACGTATATGTGTAAGGCTTTTTGAGGCTATCTATATTTATGAAGTACCTTTTTTCATTAATATCCGTGATGGTTTTACAATTCTATAATCCCTTTCTTCAATATTCAGTTGTAATAATTATATTACTTCATATAATATTTGGAAAATCTATATAAGTTGTTAGAATTCTTACTTACTTACTTAAGGTGGCGCTACAGTCCTGTGTGAACTAGGGCCTCACCCAACAAACTTCTCCATCTAGCTCGGTCCCTAGCTAGATGTCTCCAGTTTCGCGCTCCGAGTTGGGTGAGGTCACCTTCCACTTGTGCGCGCCACCTGATTCGCGGTCTTCCTCTACTGCGCTGTCCTGTGGGTGTGGATTCGAAGACTTTCCGGGCCGGAGCATTGGTTTCCATGCGCTCTACGTGACCTCGCCATCTTAGTCGTTGGACTTTTACCCTTCTTGCTAAGTCTACGTCGCTGTACAGCCCGTACAGCTCGTCGTTCCATCTTCTCCTCCACTCCCCTTCGATGCATACGGGACCGTAGATCACACGAAGAATCTTTCTCTCGAAACGACCCAAGGTGCTTTCATCCGCTTTTGTCAAAGTCCATGCTTCTGCACCGTATAGCAGGACGGGGATGATAAGGGTCTTATATAGCGACACTTTGGTCCTTCGAGAGAGAATTTTTCCACTCAATTGCTTTCTTAACCCAAAGAAACAGCGGTTAGCAAGAGTTATTCTTCGTTTGATCTCAGCGCTGGTGTTGTTTTCTGCGTTTACAGCGGAGCCTAGGTAGACGAAGTCCTTGACTACCTCAAAGTTACGTCTGTCGATGGTGACGTTTTGACCAAGACGTCGGTGTTGCAGGTCCTTTCTTGATGACAGCATGTACTTTGTTTTGCCCTCATTAACCGTTAAACCCATTTTTGCCGCCTCTGCCTCGATACTCACAAAAGCCCCATTGACATCACGCTGAGTTCTTCCGATTATGTCAATGTCATCAGCATATGCTAGTAATTGGACAGACTTTTGAAAGATAGTGCCTCTGGTGTTGACGTGTGAGCTTTGCACTATTCTTTCAAGTACGATGTTAAAAAAATCACATGACAGCGCATCACCTTGTCTAAAACCTTTTTTGACATCGAAAGGTTCAGTTAAGTTGTTTCCAACCTTTATGGAGCAGCGTGAATTCTCCATGGTCATCCTGCACAAACGGACGAGTTTGGCAGGGATGCCAAAACTAGACATGGCTCTATACAGTTCGTCCCTGTAGATACTGTCATATGCGGCCTTGAAATCGATGAAAAGATGGTGGGTGTCGATTTGGTGTTCTTGGGTTTTTTCCAGGATCTGCCGTAATGTGAATATTTGATCGACTGTGGACTTTCCTGGTCTAAAACCACACTGATAAGGACCTATCAGGTTGTTGACGATGGGCTTTAGACGTTCACATATTACGGCAGAGAAGATTTTATAAGCGATGTTAAGTAGACTGATTCCTCTATAATTGGTGCAGTTTAAAGGGTCTCCTTTTTTCAGGATCGGGCAAACAATACTGAGGTTCCATTCATCGGGCATGCTTTCTTCCGACCATATCTTACAGATAAGTTGGTGCATGCTCCTAACCAACTTATCTCCAGCTGCTTTAAAGAGCTCGGCATTCAAGCCATCCGCTCCAGCGGCTTTGTTAGACTTCAGCTTAGATATAGCAATCTTTACTTCGTCTAAGTCGGGAGGACGGGATTGTTGGCTTTCGTCGTCTATGTTGAATGGATCATCCTGCCTGACAGCGGAATTCGGTTCGTCGTCGCCGTTATACAGTCTGCAGAAGTGGTCCTTCCATATCCTCAGCATTGACTGCGGTTCCACTATGATGTTTCCACTTTCGTCTTTGCAGCCTTCGGTTCTAGGTTTATGTACTTGTGAATTTCGTTTCACCTGTTCATAAAACTTTCGAACTTCGTTTCTGCTTTTAAACCTCTCAACATCTTCGACCGCACGCTTCTCATGCTCTCTCTTTTTCCTTCTGAGAAGTCGGTGTTCCTCTCGCCTCTTCTGCTCATAGAGCTCATGAGCAGCTCTCGTCCTTTTATGCAGCGCCACCTTGCGTGCCTGTTGTTTGGCTGCATTTGCCTGCCGACATTCCTCATCAAACCAGGGGTTCCTTGTTGGTGGTCGCTTGAAACCCAGCACGTCAGAGGCGGCTTCTCTGAGTGCGTCTTGGCAATGTTGCCACTGGTTTTCTATACATTGTGTTGGCGGCACAGAACTTCGAGAGAGGTTACTTGTAACTCGGTCGGAGAAGGATTTGGCGATCTCTTGCGATTGTAGCCGTTCGACGTTGTACCTTCTCCCAACATCTCCCTGTTTTGCCTTGGGCCTGGAAACCCGAAGTGCTACCTTGGCTACAACAAGGTAGTGGTCCGAGTCGATGTTAGCTCCTCGGAAAGTTCGGACATCCATGATGCTGGAAGCGTGTCTGGCGTCGATCGCAATATGGTCAATCTGGTTGACGGTAGATTGATCTGGAGATCTCCAAGTTCCTTTGTGGATGTTGAGGTGTGGAAAACGCGTACTGGCTACCATGACGTTTCGCCCCGCAGCAAAATCTATGAGCCTGAATCCGTTGTCGGAAGTGTTGTCGTGCAGGCTGTTTTTCCCGATTATTCCACCAAAGATGTCTTCCCTTCCTAGCTTGGCATTAAAATCGCCCAGGACAATTTTAATATCGTAGCTAGGACACTGCTCGTATGTTTTGTCTAAGAGCTCGAAGAACATATCTTTGGTGTTGTCATCCTTCTCATCTGTGGGGGCGTGCGCGCATATCAGGCTAATGTTGCCGAATTTAGCCTTGATGCGGATGGTCATGAGGCGCTCGTTGATGCACCTATAGCTTAAGACTTGTTGCCTAAGTCTGGCTCCAATGACGAAGCCGCATCCAAATAAGCGCTGTTGGTTTTCTCGGTAGCAGTCACCATAGTAGATATCGCAGTTTTTCATCCTCTTTTTGCCCGGCCCATCCCATCGTATTTCCTGGATGGCGGTGATGTCTGCTTTATAGCAGTCTAGAATTCACTTGTCTTATAAAAATCTGAAAGAAATGATTAACAATTTATGCTTAAACGGTTTTCAGCAGAAAAAGGCGAGCTATTTGAAAGAAAATTTCGTTCTTGCAGCGAACCTCCTGTCTTTACAATTCTATTACATCAAGTTTTTGAAATATATTAAAAAACATACAAATAATATTAAAAACGGGTATTTTAAAAACTTGAGCAAATACTTTAAATACAAGTTTGGAATCAAAATCATCACTAGATTTGTACTTTGCAAATCATCATACAATTTATTGTTAAGAGATATTTAGAGTTTTTTTAAACCTTAACCCTAAATCTGATGTGATAGAAAAATTTAAAACCGAGATTCGAATAAAGGACATCTTAAGCATTTAAAAAAAAGTATTTTTTTGTTTGTGGGGCAGAAAAAAAACTTATTTTGTCGACCAGTGTATTCTAAATCTCTGTACCAATTTTTATATACAATGGCACTTTTCCTGAGCAAACTTTATATTTTATAATTGGGCTTCCCTATCAAGATTGTGTTGTTTGTGTGAAATAATTGAAAAATGAGCCGTATTTTGTATTATTTTACTCAAATCAACTCTAGGCATACAATTTTAAATGTATACGCCTTAATGCACCATACTATTTATTAATATGGAGTGACCATGATTACCATTAGAAGTTTAAACAGATCCCAATGATTGAGTATCTACATAGGAAATTGTTTTTTGCATACATACAAAATTATGTGCATATATACATATATTTATATATTTTTTGGCTAAAAGAATGTATAATAAATCTATTACTTAAAAAAAATAAATCTTAGAAAAAACAAAAAAAAACTCCATTTATTACTTGAAACGCTTTTTGATACAATCTAGCATACCGCTGATACCGCTGTAACTTCTAAACACTTGCTTGCAATTAAAAAAAGTTGCTTAAGTTATTTTGTATAACATCTCTTGGTCTATAAAATCTAGCTCAAAAACTGTTTTGCAGCATTTGCCGTTCAAAGGTTTTGGAGACTTTTTGTCACTTGTTAATAACGATGTTGTGCTCAGTGTCTACCAATTTTCATTAATATTCGAATTATTACTAGGTTTGATAAATTTTATATCAATTTTGACTGAACTATTCGTTATAGCCTAGACTTTAGAATTGATTTACTGTTACATACATATATGCAGCTGCAACGAGTTGCATCATTATGGAAAACCACCGAAACCACATAGCTTAAAGCAACTAAGAAAATAAATTGGTTCTGGTGGTTAACCCGCCATAGTAACCAACTAAAAATATTTTGTCTCCATATTGAAATACCATTTATTAGATTTTGCTTCGAATTTATTCACCTAATTTGACGGAACCACCAATAACATTATACATACTGTCTCTTATTCAAAACAAAACTTATTACATAGAGTTCCATTTGCCCGAAGTTTATAGACTGACTTAGACTACATTTAAGCACAAACCCAGCGGCTCAGCGTCTGCACCCACGCTTAGACACACATACATATGTATAAACGAGTATATACATCCTTGATAAAAATAAAAATTAAAAAATAACCAAAAAAACTGAATCAAGTATCAATTCCGCATGTAAAGAATAAAAAATTATACTTACCATGCAACTATTCTCTGCGGGTTGTGTTTCCAAGCGAAGCTGACTTTCAATTTCAAATATTTACCCAAGCTTGGAGCTTAACGCATGCCTTGCCTTCTTGCCTATTTCCAGTCACTATACATATATAATGTGGCAACCTCTTTAGTCTTGTATGTGGAGCAAAGTAAATTTATCTCTAGAGAAGCAATGATTAAAGTATGTTGAAATACTTAAGCACCATACAACCAGTTTGAAGTATTGCACAGCTCATGAAGTACCTTTAACTGTTCCCATATGGATTTCTGTCTAGAATGGAACATTTTGGCATGTTTCTTGTACCAACTTAAAGTTGCGCGAAGACAAATAATTAATGCAATATAATCGGAAGGCATAAATAGGAAATGTGCTCGTAAATAGTTGCATGATACTCTGTGAATTGCAACGATAAAAATAGAAATACTCGAAGATATGTATGTACGTTACGTGAATATGCATAGGTTTTGTATGTTTGATGAATTAATCGAGAGTGAAGGTTCAATTATTTGATGTTTTGTGTTGATTAATTTTAAATGTTTAATAGGAATTAATATGTATAGTCATATTTTTGTTTTTTAACCTATGTATGTATTACAAAATAAAAATTAGGCTTTAATATTTTGAGCTATGTTAAAAGTTTATTGGGACTCAACATAAAACAATATTTTGTTTTTAACAATTTTATTATTTTCAAGATACTTATACGGATTATTTTGATTCTTAATTCTGAAAGAAAGTGGGTGGCCCAACAGTCCGTTGAGAACTAGGGCCTAGTGACTTACAACTCTCAACCATTCCTGTGTGCGAGTACTGTTGTCAGAGATGGAGGGGACCTACAGTTTTAAGCCGAATCCGAACGGCAAATTTGAGAAAGCACTTTTCATGACAAGAATTACTCTTGGAGAATTTTTCAATTCCTCGCAAGAGGCAGTACCCGTGAAAAATACTTTAGATGGCATAAGCAGAGATCGAACCCGAGACCTCTGGCATGACAGTCAAATTCTAAGAGTCAAAAAAACTCATTCACAAGTAATCTTAAAGGTTCACAAAGCTCTTAAAAAAGCATTTCGATGTTTTTCGAGAAATGCAAATGTTCGCGTTGAAAATTGCTCCTTTTTGCATTACATCTAATAAACTCAATTAAGAACGTAAACGTGAAAAAATTATAAACATTAGAAGCGTTTTTAGAAGGTAATATGCCTGCTTAAATTATTCCAATGTAACCAATAGCAAAGTGGCATAAATCATAATTTAAATTTTCTTAAAGAAATCTTACAGAAATACTAAAATACTTGTAATCCGATTGGAAAGATTTTCAAAATCATTCACGGAAATATTCCGCTGTGAAAGGCGTTTTCATCCCGTCTTATTTATATATAATTCGTTAAATACTAACGTTAACAATTCTTAATATATACTTAAAATCTAAAAACTTAAACTAGACCGTTGAAAAATAATAATTTGCAATTTATACTTTTTATATTATCATTTGGCGAATTAATACAAGAGTAAAATTTACTATAAATGTCAATTAATTGATTTAAGGGGCTATGTACACCATAGTTTGATCTGCTAAAATTAGTATTCAATGGTTTCTGGAGTCTTATACTTGAACGACTAAAACTAAAGTTTAAACTATCAAGAACTGATGGTGATGAAATTTGTCCGTTTATTATTCCAACAATAAAACAAAACTGCAAGTACTTCCTATGATTTGTCAAAGAAGGAAGATTTATGAGAGAAAGTCTTTGTGAATAAGGCGGTAAAGTATGAATATCATGAAACCACGGAAGGGATCGTAGGCAAAAACGCAAAAATCTTTTCTGAATGGCTTTGAGTCTTGTGACGTGAACAGCGTAGTAAGGTGACCATACTGTACAAGCATATTCCAGGACTGGTCTCACAAATGAAACAAAAAGTAATTTTAAAACATATGGATCTCGGAAATCACGGCCAAATCTCTTAATGAAACCCAGAATTCTGTTTGCTTTTTTAACTATGAAATTTATATGTTCATTAAATTTTAGTTTCGAATCTAAGACAACACCCAAGTCAGAAAATACATAAACTCTACTTAAAGGACAAGAATCAAACATGTAACTAAAAACGATTGGAACTTTTTTGCGTGTAAAACTCATGGTTTTACATTTGTCAACATTTAAAACAAGACGATTATTATTGCACCATTCGCTGAATAATATTAAGTCTTCTTGCAAGAGAAGACAGTCAGATGTAGAGTTAATTTTTTTAAAAAATTGTGTATGATCGAAACCAAGTCATTTATAAATAAAACAAATAGAATAGGACCAAGGTGACTACCCTGGGGGACACCAGAATTCACAACAAATGAACTTGAGCACCCATTACGAAATTTAGCACTATAACGTCTATCTTTTAAATATGAGGAGATCCAGTTTATGAAATAGTCGTTAAAACCTTGCTGCGATAGTTTTAAAAGTAATGTTTTATGACACAATTTGTCAAAGGCCTTGCTGAAATCAGTAAAGGTACAATCTACTTGTTCACGTTTTTCAAAAACATCTAAACAAATGGACGTAAAGTTAAACAGATTAGTAACAGTTGAACGCTTTTTAACAAAACCATGCTGGTTATCACAGATAATTGAACTACAATTAAAAGAAAGGACGCTACATACGATTGACTCAAACAGTTTAGGTATCACAGATAGTTTAGCAATAGGTCGGTAGTTCATTATTTCGTTTTTAGGACCTTTTTTGTGTACTGGTATTATGAAGGAGCTCTTCCAGATAAAAAGAAACAGCGAGTTACTTAAAGACGTGTTAAAAAGAAAACATAACGGGTGTGCTAAATACGCAGCACATTTCTTTAAAATGGATGATGGTACACCGTCGGGACCGGGCCCTATTGCACCAGTTTACAAATTACAACCACAAATTTCTACTTGTAATCTACAACCACAAATTTTGTATTTGAATTTGCTTTGCACCAACTACAAATAAGTGGGATCACATATTTGTGATGAGAGTTACAAATTGTACAATAAACCTACAATTAACCGTTGCACCATTTATGCTTGGAAGTTGTAAGTTACAAATTTAAATCACAATTTTTTTCAACGTTCAAATGTTTTAAACATGGGAATTTTTCTTTCAATATGCCAATCGAATTTTTAATTATTGTTCGAGTAGATTTGTGTGCCCGATTATAACGTTCAATCACAGGGGAAGTTTCTCGTAAAATCGGTGTAAGTAACCAGTCTTTGCAAGGGTACCCGGTATCTCCTAGTAAAACGCCATCAGGAAAAGGCCGAAAACCATTTCCAAATCGACTATATACAGTGGACTTCTTCGCAAGAAGTCCGGGCCAGTTCAAATAGCCATAATAGAACGTATAATCAGGCCCACATACTAACATACAATTTTTTGAATGACTTCCATGCCTATCCACATTAGCAGCTTCAAATTTGTTTGGTGCATCAATGTAAACTAACGTTCCATCAATGCATTCACAAAGACGTGGTATACCTTAATAATTTTGATTTGAGAGAAAATTTGAACAAGAAGATGCTTACGAACCGTGCAATAGCGTAAAATTTTTGAGATATTTCTTGAATCTGATTCGGCCATTTGACAACGTCCTCATATAAAAGGTCAACGATAGCTTTGGAGACCCGTTGGACACATCTACATACTGTTGACTTATCAATACCATGTATATCCCCAACGCCATGGAATATTGCCCTCCGTTACCCATCCAATGCAAAGTTGTTAAAAGTTGCTGTCTTGGGGTTAATGTACAATTTTTTTCCGTTTTGTGTTTTATTCCGGGTCCAATAATATTAATTATTTCTTCTGCTTTAGAACAACTCAGTCGGAATCGTTCATTGAAATTAAAATAATGTTCAAAATTATAATTTTGACGCGGACGATAAACTTTTTTTATTACAATGACATCCGCTTCCGAATTACTGCTGTGCCTTCTACGCAAAGACATCTTAATTATGAATATCAAATTTGTAGACAAATTTACACACGGTCTTTTGCCTGTAGAATTTTTTCACAAACTGACACAAATTTGTGAACCTCATTCATATTGTGCAACAGAAATTCACAATAAAGTAGATTTTTCACAATTTTTTTGATTGTGATTTACAATTACAAACTTTTTGTCGTGCAACCGAATTTGTTATTTGTGAATCACAACTACAATTTTTTAGCCTACAGAATTTTACAAAACACAAAACTTGATTTTTTTACAAATTTGTGATAAAAACGTTTGTAATTCACAAATTTGTAAGGTGGTGCAATAGGCCACAGGATTATAACATTCGTCAAGTTGTAGGATACTATTAAAGACAGTATCTTCACTTATAACGAAATTGATAGAATTTAATTGGGGGAAATTTGAAACAGTGGTAGATGTGTTAGGAAAACTAATAGTACTATGATCTACAAAAGCATCTTTGAAGTAGTTTGCAAACATGTTGGCAATTATTCTCGGCTCACTACTATATGATGTCGAATCAGTCATTAAGTTAGGGTACCCAAATGCTTTCTTCTTACGATTAACGAATTTCCAAAAATTTCGAAATCAGGATTATTTTTAAGGTTTAATTCAATTTTCCGAATGTAGTCATCATATAGGATGTTAGAGTAGTCAGTGAAAAGTTGTTTTATTCAGTTCTTGTTTGACTATACTTTATCCAGGCTTTATTCCTTTTGTTTTTTAAGTTTTTAACGTGAGAATCAAACCATGGTGGAACACTCAAGTTATTTCGAGTCTTTTTAAATGGAATTGTTTTGTAAAAACAGTCAAAAAGAGTTAAATAAAAAATGTTACACGTATCGTCAATATTTAAGTTACAAAATAAGTGATTCCAATTGATCGTACAAAATAAGTTAAAAAGGTTTTCAAAATTACACCTACTAAAGTTGAATTCTAATTTGTTGTTATCAGATAGCATATGAGGTGAAGCCATGTTTAAATTAAGTGCAATGTCTAATGCAGGATGATGGCGATCTTCGTCCACAATTTTAACAGCAGAAGAAATCACAGCTGCTCACAGAGCATATGATTTCGGAGAAAAAAACCAGATCGAGTGTTTTTCCAAAACGGTTCTTCACACCGTTGAGTTGACTTAAGCCACATGAAGACATACCATATGAGATATTAGAATTTGATATGTTTCTTGTGCACTGCAGATACAAATCAGGTTTTCTTAAGGTCAGGTTTTTCAAAATTGCTACTAGTAAAATTTTGAAAGTTTAAAACTGAAGAAGAACAACAAGATTGCTTGCAAACATGTTTGAAATAACTTTTGGATCATTGCTAGATGATGTTGAAATTGACATAGTGTTAGGGTAGCAACAAGTTTTTTTCTTACAGTTGACAAACTTCCAGAAATCATCTGGATTAAATTAAGATCAAACCATAGTGGTGCATGCGAATTTTTACTAGATTTTTTAAATGGTAAAGTTTTACTGAAAAAGTCAAAACGCGTTACACATATCATCAATATTTAAATTTAAAAATAATAACTGGTTACCGTCGATGGAATATGACCGAATCAAACAAATTTACAAAATTACATTTGCTAAAGTTAAATTCAAGTTTGTCATAATAATAATTGTAACTAGGAGAAGGTATATTTAAATTGAGTGCAGGATGATGTCGATCATCTTCTATAGGGTCCGTCAAAAAACTTCTTTTTTTTTTGAAAATGCTATAAAAACATCGAATGTAGCTTCGGCTGTGTGGCACGTAGCGCCGCCGCCGCCGCGCCGTCCTGTTGAAACCAAATGTTGCCAATATCCTCCTCCTCCCTTTGTGAACAAAATTCGTTCAACATGGCCCGTTAACAATCGCCATTGACTGTAACGGCCACTCCTTGCTCATTTTCAAAGAAAAATGGCCCAATTATACCTCTAGACCAAAACAGTGACTCGTTTTGAGTGTATCGGCTTTTCAATGTATGCGTGCTGGTTTTCTGTGCTCCAAATGCGACAATTTTGCTTGTTTACATACCCGCCAAGATCAAAATGGGCTTCATCTGAAAATATGATTTTTTTGACAAAATCGGCATCTTCTCTAAGCGTATACACAACCATATTCGTTCAGCGGAAAGATAAAACTAATTATCTGTCAAATTAGACATGAGCTAAGTGTTACCATTCACGAAAGCACTAGTTAAAAAAAAAAAAACGTTAGATGGCGGACCGTTTATAAGTTTAACAGAAAGAGTAATTACTGCAGTTTCAGCGTAAACTGTTATTTACCCCATTAAATTGGCTAAGACCATGCGAAGACATACTATCTATTGCAGTAGGCTCATTTGAGATAGGTGCGTTTATTGGAATGTAGAAGTTGTCGTCATCAATTTGTATCCAATATGGATTCGGTATGTAGGTTGAAGTCACCTACAATCAAAACCTTATCTTCCGACTCCAAAAGAGCATATAGACTTTCAATACAGTCAGTCATTAAAACTTGAAGGTATATAAGTCGATATAAAAAATAAATGTCCTGATACCAGCTTAATTTGTATACAAAGAACTTCGATATCAGTGGATCGAAAATCGTCAATTATTTAGCATGTAGCGAGTCTTTGATGCCAAGAAGAAATTTCGTTCACAAGACGATCGTGCGTGAATATTTGATAAGAAGCATCAAAGATCCGAGTCAAGAATAGAAGTGTTCAGCAATGTTTCTGTTAGTATAATGACATCGTGTGGTAGATTGTTTCTGTTTTTTGTAGACCATGTTGGTCTTTGTCCGAAGTACATTTACATTTTGATATTAAATTAAAATTTGTTTAAGCTGATGAATATTTAGTGTAATTTCGATGAATAATTTTCTCCACTTTTAAAATGAACGATTTACCAAGTTTATCTGACAAGTTTAAAATGTCAAGGACATTCGTTGATGTGGCAACTTTAGAGAAAAAAGCAATTTTTGTCCTTCTACAGCTTTGAGTCCTGATACAATAGGGAATGAGAATTCATTTTATTGCGTGGTAATGGTAATAATTCGTGAACTGTTTGGAGCGAAATTCAGGTTAAAGATGAGTTATTCAACAAGTTCGGCGGTGTATGAGATATTTGCACAGGAATTTTTGCTGATGCGGAGGATGTTATTTTCGATGCCTCACATAATGGGGCATTAACATTACCGTTTGAGGAAAAAGGAAGAAGTTGTAGTTATGTATGTTATTGAAGTTAAAGTCAGCAATGGGACCCTTTTAGGGAAATTTGCGTTAGAAATCCCCTTTGAGTATATTTTATATTAGAGGAACCAGGATGAAAAACAAAGTTTCTAGTAATAAGAACAAATTATGTCTATGGTCATAATATTATGAGTAAGTAGAGAGATATAAACATAATTTAATTATTTATAATATGTAGGCAATTAGGCACTATTGCTGCATTTCCTGCACGGGTACGCTATTATAAGCTTACTTATTCTTCTTATTCTTCTGAAGTGTACAAATTTTGAGATATTTTGATTCTAAAGTACTTAAAAAATAATGATAAGATCATCAAAGAGGTATTTAACTATTTTATTAGTTCTCAGTATTTAGCAGTGCAGACACTTTTGCACATAATAAATGTCTCTCTCGTTCACTTTAATTGTATTAAGTAAAAAAAAACTATGGCACCTATGTATATTTCAACATTTATTCTGCAATTATAATGCAAGTCAAATTATTTTTAAAATAACTTTTACTCTAATCTCACCTATACTAATAGAGTTATTTGGCACAAGAAAAACATACTTTCATTCTATCGTCAAAGACCACTTTCATCTTGTAACAGTTTTTTTTTTTTTATTCTGCATTAAATTTTCCAACCATCAATATAATTTTCTATTTTTGTTTTTCAGTGTTGGCTATAGCAATTCAATGCCACTGGCGGTCATCTCTAATCTAGGAGGCTCGTCGACCAGCCTAAGCGGCAGCCAACGAAACCAAGTCACTTACAGTAGCATAATATACAAGTCCAAGCCAATTCCCATGGAATCTTCAATCAGTGCCACCGATACAGCTGTTTCCATAAACAACAATAAACAAAAGCAACCAGTTAATCTTAAAGCCAGCAAAATTGCAGCCGAGAATTCAGGTTTAGTTTCATCATCTTCTTCAGCGTCGGCATCCTCCTCAACGTTCGCCAAGTCTATGTTGACTTCAAGCTCATTGTCTGCTGAATCAGCGATTATTATAGACGAAACGAGTGCAAATGTTGGTGTTAGTGTAGTCGGAACAGCTACTACTGGTAATGCCCCAGTAGTCGCTTCGAAATCAATCACGAATTCAAATGTTGTTAGTTCAATTACCAGTGATCTTCAGCAGAGCTACAATGAGAAATTAGTTTCATCTGCGTCGTGTTCGTCCTCCTCAGCAAATGCTGCTATAATTGGTAATGGTATACTCAGTGATATTTGTAGTAGCATCGCGACTAAAACAAATGTTGGCAGCGAAGGTGCCGCCATTTCTTCTACTCATAATAGTAGTGGAAGAGGCGCTCGTGAGCGAACAAGTTCTCAATCGCATTACTCGACCGATAAAAGTGGATCGTCGGGGTATTATAGTTCGAACGTTTGTTCCACGTATTCGGTGGAGGATCACATTTATTGTGAACCTACCATTGACATACTGGAAGTCAACAAACCTGCCCCCTCACAATCTTCAATATTTGGTCATCCGAGTAACCATCGTCAAATCATGATCGTTAATAACAGTGATGACGACGACGAAGATCATAATGATCATCGGACTCATGTCAAACAAAATCACCAACGTCAGCAGAAAAACATGAAGCAGAATCTACAAATCCTTGAGACTAGTATTGAAAATTTGGACAGGCATCTCAAGAGCTATCCTAAGCTAAGCAACCACGATCGATTAAGCATGTTCATTCGACCGAATCCCCAAGCAATACCAACGCACTCGGACCAAGTTTACAATGTGAGCGGTATTGTTCCCGAAGTAGCAAAAAATCGCTATAGACATCTGCCAACAATTATGGAAGGTGGTTCAAATGAAGTACCTGTTCGTTTACAAAAGTCTTGGCAGAATGAAATCGCTGAAGATTCCCTGCTCGATATTGATCTCGATTCATTTCTTCTAACCACCGAAGGGAAAAACAAAAGCTCGGCTATCAACGGAATTGACAATCCGACCTTTGACAAATCTGTGATCCTTCACGACGAAGACATGGAAAATCACTATAAATGTGCAAAGTACATAAATTCTTGTCCTGAAGACGCCTATAGATTAGAAAGTGAAGTAGGCAATTCGCTAGACCACTTTTTAAAAAAGTATGACGATCAAATACATTTTCAAAACACCCGTGAACTCCTCGAAGACGTTCGTGATAAAATTCGACTACTGTCAGAATCGGCCGAAGGAACAGCCACTGCAAGAGCTTCAGGTAACAATGACAAAAAAAACATTCCTCATGAACTAGATACTATGATAAAGGCTCTTAAAGGTGAATTGGAATCCTACCTCGAACGAATGAACCAACACAGCGAAATGGAAATACGTCAGCTTTGCACGGGATTGGTAAAGAACCAGAATATTGTTCGAATGAAAAAAGCCTTCGAAAGGCGAAAATCCAATGCTAGTGATTCGGAATACGATATCGCTTACGAGGCTATTCGTGACGGTACGGTCATAACTCTGCAGCATACGCAACAGCATATCGAAACGACGTCTATCCGGTGCTCTAGTGATCCCAATTTTAAAATGAAACGAAAATCGTTGTGTGATGTTTTTCCAAAAATGGACGCGGAATGTTATGTTGGCACTTCCACTATGACTACAACGACGAGTGGTGGTGTCATTGGTGTACCTAGTGTTTTGGGTCAATTCAGTTCAAAATTGAATGATACTACACCGTCGCCGGCGCCGGTTGTGGGAACAACGCAATTGCAGAGAAATCTATCTTTTCATAAGCCAATCTTGAACAAACTAGACGGGGACGTCAACGAAGAAGGAGGCAAAGACTCTATAGCTGACTGGCATCAAAAGAAACCGAGCAACTGGGAAATGTATTACGGGACAAATAGATTAAACCAAACACTCCTTGGCAAGCGAGGAGTCGTAGCGAACGGAAATCTAGCCATTATGTCATATGTAAGTAACTTTATAATCTTGAGATAAGTTTTGTAGTCAAAATAAATCATGATGTAAATTAAAGATTGCATGCTAAGAAATAGTTCAAATAACAGTTATTTAAAAAAAATAAATGAAAAGATAACTACTTCCCCGTTAAGTTCTTAAAATAGTTTTATTTAAGATTTATTTCTTGTAAATGTTTTCTTTTCTTTTTCTTATTTAAAAGGATAAAATAATGTATAATCACATTGCAATGAAGATTACCTTGGAGTTGTATGAAAAATCAAAATCAACTGATATTCTGGCTCCCGAAGCACCAGAAGCGTTCCTTAATTTGGTTCTGTTTTTGCTTAAATTTAACCGATTCTGGATTTTTATTTTGTCTTAACAATGTCAAAGAATTCAAAACCATTTTACACTAACATATCCTTTCCAACTCTGTTTAAAAATAGCCTTATATTACTTATATTTTAAAATTTACCTATAAAATAAGTTTGTCTTCAAAAATTTAAATGCCATTAAATTAATCAAAACTTGATTTAGGTTTAATACATTTTTCATAAATCTTTATAGCGGTTATTTTTTATTAATTGTTTACACTGGTATAAAATGTTTCAATTTAGGTTTAAAAATTGTATTGTATGCAGTTATCTAGAGCTTATTTATCTACGTTTTACATTTGCTTTTTGATTTTTGGCCAACAAATTTGTATGCGGGGACTTCTTTTATTTTAAGTCTTAAAAATATGAAAAAAACGCCAATTTTAAAATCAATAGTTTAGGCTGCAGGAATGAGGACAAACAGACAGTTTTCTTACCTATACATCGCAAGTAAAAATACGACAAACACAAAGTGAGAAGCCCACAAACTTTATCTCATTTATCATTCAAAATCATTTATAAACTTACCTCCCTAAAAGCAAAATTATAATTTTACAAAACTTGCTTGCAATTTTTGTTAAAATAGTTTTATTCTGGCTTTGACTGTATTTTCCACCAAAAACTATTATTTAAAACCTCTATTGCCAAATATTTAAAAGTGTATTATTTAATTATAACTTTTTTGTACAACTATGATTGGCCTTCTCTTTTCGAAGCAGGGCAATATAATATGCGCAGTGCATTGTATATCGGCTCGGGAGGAGACACTCCTTATCTTCGAGAATGGAATTATGTTGCAATGAATTTCCAGCTTTTAACCATTGGTTTTCGTTAGCAAAATCGCCGAAACCAAAATTGTTCTGGTCACTTTATGCTGGAGCTGGAATTTAAAAATATTACACCCAGCACCTTTACCGTTTTGTTTTAACCAAACTGCTGGCAGTGGGTCATGTGGTTGCTCACAATGGTAATTTTTGATGGTTTGGCCCAACCCTTTATAAAATATGTTTGTATAAAGTGTGGTTTTTATTACACCAACTAAATTGGAATGGTTCTGTATCTCTACGACGCGACGCGACGATTGCATTGAATATAATGGGACTCAATTTGATTTCAAGGAATGTGGGGTTTCAATTTTGTTATTAAAATCGATTTGATTTAATTTGTTTTATTCTTGCAATATTTTCTGGCAAATTATCGTAAATATACGACAACTTGTGCACCAAGTTTTGCTGTCTTGTGGTCATGGTTGATAGTCTTTAAATGCACGAACTCAACTTTAGCTTCATTTGGACGTGTTGTAGAACGAGTTTCTGCGCCAGCACAGCATGCACTGTGATTTGGCGGTGCTCCCCAAGACTGAGTGATCTTGTTACACGATCTAGTTTCAGCTTTTTTTATTTTCCCCTACATTTGTTTTGTTTCAATTTTTGGTTTACTTTTTACATTAAGGCGTCTATATTCTGGTGTTGATATGCATTATGCGGGCTCGTAGATACAACCTCTCTTTGACCAAATTGACATTAGATTATATACATAGATAAACTGGTTTTATTTTGCAACCAAAGTGATTCACAGAGTGTATGGAAATAAAAAAGGGGTATGAAGTTTGTTACATTATTGACCCTTTGTACTGTGCAGTCATGTTCAATATAGAAGGCCCATATTTCGTTACTTAAATAAAGTAAACGAAAGACTTGCGTAAACAAGGAAAAGTGCCCAATATTACCAGGATTTCATTTGCAATTAACCAATCATATATGTATATATTATATTTGTGCCATATATACTGTCGCAATATATAACAATATATAACAATACTTTACACTAAGTTATTAATTCCGATTACTAAGTTCCCATAGGAAGTTAACGTTATCATTAAGATTTGTCAAATTGAAAATTTTCTACGTCGTCTTTATCTAAAAAACCATTACAGATATCGGCTTCAGTTAAATTTCGTTACACAAGTATTGACACAGAATGATACAGAAAGGACTTTTAAAAAAATTGAGTTGGTGTTTTTTATTATAAATAGCAGTTTGAAAAAACAAAAGTGAAAATTTTGGTTGACCTAAAATATCTCAAGAACCAATAAAGCTAACGACTTCAACTAAATTTTATTTTATATATGTAATGTGACGTGATACGAAACTGGTATTCAAAAATAAATTGGGTAGCGCAACAGTCCGTTGAGAACTAGGGCCTTGTGACTTACAACTCTCAACCATTCCTGTGTGCGAGTCAGTACTCGCAGGGATGGAGGGGACCTACAGTTTTAAGCCGAATCCGAACGGCTAATTTGAGAAAGCACAATACTAAAAGTTGGTAAAAATTGATTTTCGACTCAAATATTATTTCAAACATTCAAGATATTGGCTTCGAACTAATTTCAACTTATAAAAAATGTTCTTTTCAACATTAAGTAAAGTTTTTTTTTTAGAATTGATAAAATTGGTTTTTGACTAAAAAAGTTGCTGGAACAAAAACAGATATGAAATCAAACTTATTTAAAAATATGCAGAATATTTTTGCTAACTTTTAGCTATGTTTTGGAAAAAATCAAGTTACAACTTTTGTTACAAAATACGAAAACCTAAAAAAAACCAAAAAACTGAAAGAAAAATATTGGCTTCAAATTTTCACACACAAAATATTGTTATTCATATTTTGTTAAAGTTTTAGACAAATGGACAAGCGGGTACGGATGGGAAGGTATCAGTGTGGGTCGCATCCCAGCCTTTTTTTTTTGTTTTTTACTTAGGATTTCAATAATTTGCATAGTTTTATTAAACCTTAAGTTTAAATCATATTTTGAATGCTTTTACAATTTGAAAATACCTAATTTTTGTAGCTATGCGAACATTATAGACAAGACAATTCAAATGGACGGAAATATTTGTTTCTAACTTATAGTTCTCAGTTTTAGTTTACAAAACAATTTCAAATAAAATAATAGAAAGAAAAGGCTTTTTTAATTGTTTTTTTATTTGACATTTATATAACATTCAAGATGTAAATCATTTACAAAATCTTTAGATATAGGAGCTCGAGTCAAACTAAATGCATCACATTAATTATTTGCGAAAGCGGAAGTGCACACTATTAAGTTTGTTTTATCTATCATATTCAATAGACCATGAGTAAGTAGGTACCAGGAACTGATTTTTCAATACATAAGTTGCTGGAAAGATATTAACTATGTAGCTAGATTACAACACCTAACGGCTTGCCCACCCCTGCGGTGTTGTCTATCACTACACTATTTTTGCATTGCTCATAGGCATCATTGTATGGTGAAGTAGATCTAAGCCATCTAAATATGTACTCCAACGATAAGCTCTCGTTGTAATCCACGAAAACAGCCGACACGACTATTTGGCACGCTCAACTTTTTTAAAAATATTTTTCCAAATAACCAAACACGAATATTTCACATCTCTATCGTGATAGACTTAAATGGCATACAACACAAAGGCATCACAGACAAAACAAGTTAAAGATGAGCATGCAAAAACTTCATTATCATTTTATACATACTCGTACATATTTGTAATTTGATTAAGTTTAAACAAATTAAATCCAACAACATCATAAATGAAAAACTGTTTAGTGTTACAATGAGAGATGTTGCGCAACGTGTTGCAGTTTTGCAGTTGATGTTGATCGGTCAAGGAAGTCGTTTCAAACAATCTTTCCAGTGATGCTGATGATTATCATATTTGGTTTGGTTCTATATGTTGAACCAGAGGGGGTTTAATTATTGGAGTGCAGCATGCTCAGAGTATTTAGCATTCACAATCACAATCATCGACAATGACACACACGAGAATCTGCAGTTGTTGGATTAACCTTGGAAGCGATTCGTTGTAAAATGAAAAAACAAAAAACATCTTGAATGACTTGATAGTCGTATCATTCAGAGCGCAGAGAAGCAGTAGTTGAATCCTTGACCGCATATTTCCCTCTTATGATGAAGTCTTTTTGGTTAATTAAACTACTGCGTTACTTACTAAATGATGATGATTGTTTATATGCATATGGTAAAAACATCCATTGTAATGTGAATAGAAATGTTTGTTCATTTTTACGAATGTTATAAAAGTATTTTTTACTTTACGAATATATGGTCCAATTTATAATACTAGCTAAATTAACAAAAATTACATTTATAATTTCTACGCGCTATATGTAAAACCTAAAACTTGTTTTAGCTGTGTCTAGAATATGACAATTTGTTAGTGTAGAACTCTTCTTAAGTCTTGTTATAGCCTATCACTGTTATTAGCAGCATTCGATTCTTTGCTAATTATCATGACTCTAGTTTTCCAGATCTAGCAGATATTCCATCAAGGTCTTTTCGCCCTGCAAAACACTATTTTTGACATTAATGTATTTGAACTTCCAGACGATCAATACAAAAAAGTGTTTGATTCAGAAATTATATACATAATTCTTTACTTCCATTAATCACAATCTAATTATTTGTACACTAATTTAACTAAGTTTAAAGTTCTTGTTGTTGATTAGCATAATAATGGATAATTTTATAAAGTATTTGATACCTTCTCCCTTTTAAAAATCTTACTGGCGTCGGCGTCGGCGGGGGCGTCTAAATACATTTTACATACATAGATAAAACTGCAACAATTTGACGACATAGTGGTTGACTCTTATTAAACAATTTTCATTGAAAAATACATACATAGGTATGTACATATTGCTGCCATAAGAAAACTATTTAACCCAAATATCTCAATATTTTATTTGAAATTCGTCGAATCAAAATTTACTTGAAATCAATTATTTCTGGAAACTGTCATTTTTCATAAAATACGAAATCAAACGAAAACACAAAGAGGAATCATTCATTCCATTTCATCTTTATGAGGCATACTAGCTTCGAATAAGCTCAATCTTCTTGAAGTCATGCTGCGTTTAGTGCGATTTAATGTGTACACTATAAAGGCATTTAATGTTGTTAGAGATAACTTGAATAAAGTATGTACATATATATGTATGTATTGCGTAATTGTTATTTGAAATATTTTATTAACAGTTTTTTTTAAACGAATTTTTCGCAATGCATGGTGCAAACGCATTTTTTAAAATATTTTTCGAAAGCTTAGAATTTAGCTTGGAGTTTTACAATTAAAGGAATTTATTTCAATTAAGTGAATTGAAGTCTCGTAGAGAAGTTTGTTTTTCAGGTGGTAATTGAATATTATTTGGTCCTTAAAAATACAGATAGTAAAAAACTCGAAACTATGGACATACATAATTAAAAACCAGCTAGATTTTAAACAAATCGTACAAGATTTGAAAAAATTTGTTTTCCATACTATCGAAACTCACTGCTTTTTTCGTAGTCCATATCTCAAGAACCAGTGAATATATTATGCACTTCCAGGGCCGGCCCAAGCCAAACTTGCGCCCTGTGCAAGATTTGTAGAAAGCGCCCCTTTTTTATATTTTTTTTACACATAAACTGATACACAAGCATAAGCCTTTCCCAGATTACCCAGGAGGTAGACTTTCATAGCGTTTTTTTTTATTGAGGTATCCCCAGGAGGCCTAAACCATTAAACTAAAACGCAGCGAAGAAATAAGCAGAGGGGAAACTTTTAAACTTGGAAACTTACTTTTCTGGCCTTACATTTTGCAAATTCAGAAATGAGATCATCAAAGTCTAAAGAATTTAATAATTTCTTTTCAATGGACATTATAGATAAACCTACCAATCTCTCTTGAGTCATGGTTGTCCTAAGATAATTTTTAATAATTTTAAGTTTAGAAAAACTACGTTCTCCTGAAGCTACCGTGACCGGGATTGTATTAAGGATTTGGAGAGCAGTTACTAAATTCGGAGCAAAATCTTCAAGGTTTGAACTAAAAATAAAATTTAACATATCTAAACTTGAGCTTTGTGGCGTAACAAGCTGGGATATTACGGTTAACTCTTGAAACAATTCTTCTCCATCTAAATATTTAAAACTACTTTATGTTAAAACATTCTGCAAATTAAGGCATGAAGCACGTACATTTTTATTTTTTAAACATTCGCTTATGTTACTCAAAAATGTAAAATTGATACTATACGTATCAAACCTTTCAAGTATTTGAAAAAAAAAATTCAACTTTGAATCTTTGTTTCGGCTAATATAGTTTCAGGACATTCATCAGCATAAAGTATTTTTCTCCGTTGAGATCGCAATGATGAAGCTACAAGAAACATATTTGGTATTTCTAGGGAACTAGCAATACGCTCGGTTAATTGAACATACCTACTCATTAAATTTTTCATCGGAACGCATTAAAATCAAACTGTTTTTTGTATTTTCTAAAACTGTTATGCCAGTTGACAGATTAACGGACGAACTTTGCAAATATTTACTAGTTTAATTTATATTTTCTAAAATATCAAACCAAATTAGCAGGCAGCAAATAAATGTAAAATCAAAAATTTTATTTCCTAACGATTCTGCAATGTTTTTTGCCTCTAGATTTCTTAATTCTATAGGGCTTCTTATATTTCTTGAACTTGAAAAAAAGTTAAACAAACATTGAATTGTATCGAAAATTTTAACTGCTTAAAATGAGAACCGAGCAGCATTATTAATCACTAAATTTAAGGAATGCGGGCAACATGGAACCAAAAATGCTCTTGGTTCCAGGGTTCGAATTCGATTCTGAACACCCGCTTCTTTTCCTTCCATATTCGAACCATTATCATAACTTTGGATTTGACAGTTACTTATTAAAATTTCATTTAATTCAAGCTTGTCTAAAATCAACTGAGTCAGTCACATTACGGTCTTGTCACAAAATACGTCACTTCTATTAAAAACTGATAGCTATTTATTTAGTATTAATTAACCAACAAAGCGAAAAAACAATTGAAACAATCTGCATTCTGCACCAGACTAGATATACATTAAAAGTAGCCGTTACAACAGTCATTAGCTTTAAAAAAAAAACTGCCTGTGCAAGAACAATTCGACTCCACATAGAATCATCCCTCTTTAACTTTTAAGCTCTATGCTCCTTTTCCATTCTATTAAACATTTCATCTCCTGTAATCAGGCACTTAACTCTTACACAGTGTGCAATAAGAAAACCTGCACGCTCTGATCCATATGATTCCGTATAAATAAGTTTTTTTTTTAAATATCTCCCATGTTAGTTTCGATACTCAGTGTGCAAAAAAGAAAACTTGCACATCCATTCACCATTTGTAGCAAAGACACCTACCTACCTAATTTCCAAATATATCACCCTGTTCATACAAGAGAAAAAATCTCAACACAAAAAAGTTCCATGCTACCTCATATGTGCAAGATATATTTTATGCACACCGAGTCCCAAAATTAACATAGAGAGTATGACGAAGCAAAATACTTATTCATATTGAATCGTATGGGCTAGAACGTGCAGGTTTTGTATCACGCACCGTACCTGAATGTGAGACTCACATGAGACATTGTGAGTTCTCATCTACAAAGAAAACAACAAAAAAAATATACGCTGTTTGCTGTGTCTTTGATTTGTAGTAGAAGGTAGCACAGAATACAGAAACCTACCTGCTCTCTTTTTTCAGAGACATTTTTTTGTTGTTTTCTTTGTAGATGAGAACTCACAATGTCTCATGTGAGTCTCACATACAGGGTACTGTGCGTGATACAAAACCTGCACGTTCTAGCCCATACGATTCAATATGAATAAGTATTTTGCTTCGTCATACTCTCTATGTTAATTTTGGGACTCGGTGTGCATGAAATAAATCTTGCACATATGAGGTGGCATGGAACTTTTTTGTGTTGAGATTTTTTCTTTTTTTCTTTTGCATGGAACTTTTTTGTGTTGAGAATTTTTATTTTTCTCTTGTACGAACAGGGTGAAATATTTGGAAATGAGTTAGGTAGGATATTTAGTTCTGCGATATATTGAGTTAAATTTTCATTGAATGCAACAATGAAAGTGATGTTAGTTAGTGCGCAAGAGATAACTTAGGACAGTTGTGATGGATGTTTTTTTGAGATTATTTTAAGAATGTTTGTGGTTAAAGAATGGCAAATATGTAGTAGTACATATTTGTTTGCAAGATCAGATTACATTTTCTTGCTCCTGGCAATGCGCCCCCAGAATTCTGCGCCCTGTGCATTTGCACATCTTGCACATATGCTTTGTCCGGCCCTGTGCACTTCAAATAAATTTCGTTATACAGATAATAGTGCAAAAAGATGCAGAAAGGACTCTCAAGAAAATTGAATGGGTGTTTTTTTTTACCAAAGCAAACAACCCAAAACATCTCACGAACCAATGACGCTAGCGACTTGAATTAAATTGTGTATTATGTATTGTTACGGAATTCCAAACATGTATATTTTTGGGAAAAAAAATAAACCAACAGTTTTTTTAGAAAATTTGTATTTTAGCTAAAATTATTAGATTATTTCTTTATCTGAAATATATATTGCACAATTTACAGAGATTGATATAATTATAATCTACCTTACTACTGCCAAGTTTAAATGAATTTTTAACACAAAACTAAAAGATAAAATGAATGTTTTTGAACAACAACAACTTAAAGGTGCTACCACTCATTGTTTTTGGCTGGAGATATAGCTATTTCGTGCTTTGCCACTTTTGCACTCATCAGTCTCCTTTTTTGTGGTGCTGAGCTTTAATCCAATTTTATTTGAAAAACTTTTTATGCACAACATAGGATTCGAACCCACGCATATCAGATTTGCTCAGTCTTAGAAGTCGTGTGCACTACGCACTCCACTACTTTAGACCACTGACGTCACAGGTCGAGATGTGGTAATTGTTTATCAAATGCATTTGAAGCATCAACATTTTTATAAGCTCCTTTAAGTATGCTGTTTTGTTCCGCCTCCATTTTTCTCCATACCTTATTTCGATAGACTTACAATTCGTAGTACGTATCAAAGGGGGAGAGGTTGGAAGATCGGCAACGAACCAGACTATTAAGTTATTATTATTGTTATTTTTATTGTATTATTCGTACTAGAATGTCAGCTTGTTAGACTTGACCATTCCTGTTAATTTCATTGAATGTTTTTGAACAACAACAACAACTTAAAGGTGCTACCACTCATTGTTTTTGGCTGGAGATATAGCTACATATTTCGTGCTTTGCCACTTTTGCACTCATCAGTCTCCTTTTTTGTGGTGCTGAGCTTTAATCCAATTTTATTTGAAAAACTTTTTATGCACAACATAGGATTCGAACCCACGCATATCAAATTTGCTCAGTCTTAGAAGTCGTGTGCACTACGCACTCCACCACTTTAGACCACTGACGTCACAGGTCGAAATTTGGTAATTGTTTATCAAATGCATTTGAAGTATCAACATTTTTATAAGCTCCTTTAAGTATGCTGTTTTGTTCCGCCTCCATTTTTCTCCATACCTTATTTCGATAGACTTACAATTCGTAGTACGTATCAAAGGGGGAGAGGTTGGAAGATCGGCAACGAACCAGACTATTAAGTTATTATTATTGTTATTTTTATTGTACTATTCGTACTAGAATGTCAGCTTGTCAGACTTGAACATTCCTGTTAATTTAAAGATAAAGTTTTGGTTGAAGGAAAAGCTACTGAAAACCTTCATTAAAGAGCAAAAAAAGAATATAAATAAATACATACATTAATATATAGAGCAGAGAAAAGGGGTGGAGTGCAGTTAAAACCTAACAATACGAAATTTCAATTATAACTTTAACAAACCTGTATCAGTATACAAATTGAGAAAAAAAATAATAACTGTCACCTCGAATATTTGCCGAACAAAAAATTATTTGATATCCGAAATAAATGCATGCAACGAAGAATAACGCTTTTGACATCTGGTACAATTTTGAGAAAAATCGATTTGACAGTCTCTTTAAAAAAAAAATTAAAAACATATAAATAACATTAATAAAAGTTGGCAAAAATTGATTTTCGACTTAAATATCTTTTTAAAAATTTAAATTTTTGGCTTCAAACTAATTCAATCTTATTGAAAATATTATTTCTTACATTCAGTAAAATTTTGGGAAAGTTCGAATTAACAATTTTATAACAAATATAAAAAACATTACTAAAACTTGGTAAAAATTAATTTTCGACTCAAATATCTTTCCAAAAAAGAGGATGGGATGCGACCCAAACTGATAACTTCCCATCCTATCTGTCGATTTATCTTTTAAGCAAGGTCTGTAGGTTTTCGTGTTATGTTAAAAAAGTTATCAGTTAAATTACTCTAAAAAATGTAAAAATAACCAACAATATTTGGCTCATGATTAAATAGTTTGATTTCAAAATCTATTTTTGTTAACGAGATTTTTAGTCGTTAACCAATTCTTACCAAATTTAGTAGCATTTATTAATTTTTATTTCTAATATAAACAAATACCAATTGGATGAATGAAAGGTTTACCCATTTTGCGTACTATTTTTTTTTTAAGT
This sequence comes from Eupeodes latifasciatus, assembly GCA_920104205.1. Lineage (NCBI taxonomy): Eukaryota > Metazoa > Arthropoda > Insecta > Diptera > Syrphidae > Eupeodes > Eupeodes latifasciatus. The sequence goes on from OV049925.1 coordinate 71,584,297, forward strand.
TTTTATTTTTTGTATAAAAACCTGTCAATTCGATTTTTGTCAAAATTTTACTTAATGTTGACAACAATATTTTTTGAAAAATAAAATTAGTTTAAAACCAATGTCTCAAAGTTTTGAACAGTTATTTGAGTCGAAAATCAATTTTTACTAACTTTTATTATTTTTTTTTTTTTTTTTGGGTTTTTATTTTTTGTAAAAAAACTGTCAATTCGATTTTTCTCAAAATTTTACTGAATGCTGAAAACAATATTTTTTATAAGAAAAAATAATATGGAAGCCATAATCTCAAATGTTTAAAAAGATATTTGAGTCGAAATTAAATTTTTACCAACTTTGAGTAATGTTTTTTTAGGTTTTTATTTTTTATAAAAAAAAAACTCTCAATTCGATTTTTCTCAAAATTTTACCAGATGTTAAAAACGTTATTTTTTGTTGCACAAAATTGTTTTGGAAATAAAATCATTTTTTTATTCGTAAAATTTTCGAGGTGACAATTTTTTTTCATTCATTTGATTTTTTTCCAAAAATATAATTATTTGGAATCACATTACAATATATAATTTAAAATTTAATTAAAGTCTCTAGCGTTATTGGTTCGTAAGATATTTAAGGTTAATCAAAATGTTCACCTTTTTTTTAAACTGCTATGGTAAAAAAAAAACACCCACGCAATTTTCTTGAGAGCCCTTTCTGCATCTTTCTGCATTATTATCTGTACCTATAACAAAATTTATTTGAAGTCGATATCTCTTCTGGTTCTTGAGCTATGGATGACGAAAAAAACGTCCCGAACGTACGGACGTACGGACGTACGGACGTACGAACGTACGAACGTACGTACACACGCATGCACAGACATCTTTCTAAAAATCTTTTATTTCGACTCTAGGGACCTTAAAACGTCGAGAAATGTCAAAATTTTCAATTTAACAAATCGGACCCATTACAATAACTTTCTATGGAAAGTTAAAAATAAAAAAATTGGCTTAAAACTAATTTTATCTTATATAAAATATTGTTTTCGGCATTCAGAAAAATCCAATCTGTATTTGCTTATATAAGAAATAAAAACTTTCAAGAAATGCTACTAAAATTGATAAAAATTGGTTTTCAACTCATTAGCAAAAATAGATTTTGAAGTCAAACTATTTTATCATATGTAGAATATTGTTGGTAATTTATAATTATTAACAAAACACGAAAACCAACAAAAAACTCATAACAAATGGTTTTCGACTCAAGTATTTATGCAAATTATTTATTCCACACAAACTATTGTTACGAGTGTGAATATTTTAGTAAAATTTTAAACAAGAAAAATCGGCAGACTCTTTTTTTGTGTATTGTTATCAACCTCGGATTCCCACTATCAAGTACATTTTTCAAGCAATTAAATTAAAATGTTCAAATAACTTTAAATGTATCAATGGAATTTCATGTCCAAGGCCAATCTTAGGAAAAAACAGATGAGTATCAAATCCACTTAAAAGCAAGAATTTTTTTATCTCACAAATTCAACATGACTAATATTACATCTTATTAAAGCAACCATATCTTGTTGATTAAAAGTTCTCAAATAAGTTTGGAAAAAAAAATCTTATAGCAAAAGCTTGGTGTCGCATCAATGATCAAATATAGACAACAGACTCTGACCGGATCCCATACAGCATTCCAAAAATCAAAACATGATCTACTACAATTATTTTATCATTATAGCTACGTCATGTCAGCTGCTAAATAAATACCAAAAACAAAACTGTAGGTAATATTTTTTTAAGTCCAACTTAAAGTGAATTTATTTTAAACGTCCTTAAAGGTCATTGCTTACACCGGTTTTCAGTAATCGACTTTTCTTGTTTTTTTGTTTTGATGTTACGAGTATGTATAAAAGTTGTGACTTTCGAGGAGTTATATGTATGTATGTATATTGTAAAAATATTCGCGAGTTGCACTCAATATGTTAGTACGTTTTGACCCAATAGGCCAATACTTAAAATCAGTTTATTGACACTGAGAATGTTAAAAAAAAAACACATGAATAAAGCCAAATTAAATTCAAATAATTTATACATAAGGCTATACAAAAAATATTTTAGAGTGAAATGGGACAATAATGCGGTTTGTATTTTCGTTTTTCTAAATTAACTTGAACATTATTAATAATAATAACAAATAACATGTGTCACCTGATAGAAAAACAGGGACAAGATAAAATATCACAACCACGATAACGTTAAACCCAGATAAGTGCCCTTTGCTTTAATGCCTTACCCGCGTAAGTCGCAAGTATATTATTTCTTAACATTTAATCATATTTTGACTCGTCTCAAAAGTACCTTTCGCTTTACTACTTTTCGCGCTTAGTTGCCTTTAATTTGTATAATATTAATTTAACCTGAAACAAAAATTCCTTTCAACGCTTCCTTGTTTTAATTTACATACTACATGGTTGAGAATATTTTATATAACAATACTTTTTTTTTATTTTAATATAAATTCGCATAGTGCCTATTTACACTTAAGCGATTTTTTTTTAAAGTTGCCTAACCTAACTATTTTACCCTAAATAATTAGTTAACTTAACATTAGCCGAATCTTGTACATAAAAGTGGTTGGAACCGGCAATTATTGATTTTAATACAGGTAAAAATTTTAACAAATTGTATTCAGTTGAATAGATATACATATGTATGTAAGTTTACAAACATATGAAATATACAAACAAATAAATGGTTCAACTTTTTGAACAAAATACCCTATTGTTAACTGTTACAAATGTACTTATATCTACTTGCGTCCTGCATGCAGTTTGAGTCCAAACTATGTGTACATATACATATGTACATTGTATGTAAGTATACATTTATACTCACATTGATTATGACCAGTTTCTTTTTTTCGCATGGAATTTATCGGGCTAGCGTGTTTTTGGCTTAATTTCCATCCATTTTTTCAGATTCTTGATTCGGGTTAGGTATCTTCTTTTTCCAGAGGCTTAAAGTTGCTTTATCTGTAACGGAATTTTAAGGTCAAACTGTGGTTTGTTTTCGAGTTTTAAATTTTATTTTTTATTATTTGTCACTAAGAGGGGCAATCAATTCAGTCAAAGCGAAAAGGTGTTAACATTTTTATTCAAGTAAATGGCATAGTTCAGGGGCGAACGCAAAAAAAAATTTGGGGGGGGGGGCTTTCAAAAAATATATATTAGGTATATAATTTTTTATTTTAAATGTCAAGTGTTTTTTTTCTTTTTTGGTACTATTTTATAGAGGTACTAAGAAACATGTATGAATAAAAATTACATATGTACATATGTATGTATGTATATAATAAACATGATGGGGCGTATTCATAGAGAATTACTAAAGTCGTGATTTCTTGATTTAAAGTTTAAGGCTTGTTGTTTAAATAAACACAGCTCTTATTCATAGTCAATTTTCCAGATGTGTTTAGTAAAACCCCAGGTTAAGGTTGTATTCTACTACAATTATACTTCAAATGACAGGTCAAAGCAAAAAAATACTGTTATATTTTCAAACTTGTTATTTTGTGATGTCATTCCTCAAATTGGATGTATAATATAATAACAATATAAAAAAATGTGACCGTTTCTTTATCCAAACGATATTATTCGTAAAAATCCTTGTCGCTTAATTCAAATGGATGGAACCGTGTATTGTATATTTTTCTTGGTAGCATATTTTGCAGATCACCAAATAACTCAAACTCCTCTAAGATATCCATATCTTCTTCAATTGCGGTATCAATCGACATTTTTATTTGATATAATTAACTTTTTCAGCTTTTCAATTCACAAACAAAAATCAAATATGACATTTGGCTGTGATAATAACAACTTAAACACAGCAATTGCTATGTTTATAGTTAAACCACAGGTTAAGCCCTAAACTTAGGTTTAAATTTATCTATAAATAGCCTAAGCTCTGGACTTGATTAATAACAACTTAGCAAGAGTTTAGCAAACATCTATGAATATGCCCCAATGATTTGCTTTCACGATTGACAAAAAAGTTTGACTTTGACTTCAAAGCTAAAACTTAATTTTTATATGCATTATGCATGTATAAGTTTGTATTACATATTTCCTAGTTGCCGTTGTCGATCCCATCATTCTTACCCCTTGAACACAATGGTGTAGCTGTAGCTGTTGCCTGTAGCACTGTCAATGTTAAAAGATACGAAAATACTATACATCGACACAATGAGAAGCTGTAGCTGTAGCTGTAGCTGCAGCGCAAGTTGACTCAACTTTAACTTTTGGCGGCGGCGCTACAAGCTGCATTTGAGATGACAGATGGGGGAAACCCATTTCATTCTTTGACTTTTCACTTTTTTTTTGGGAACGTTCAATGCATTTGAGAATTTTTTCTGGTTTTGTAACTTTTTTATAGTATGCTATCATACAAATTCAGTTCAAATATAAATTTCATATGCGCTGCACCATTGTGGGCGACCTTTGCTACATTAGTGAGCGTTTTTATTGACAGCTTATACTACAGCGATTTTTTTAGCTACAGCTGCATTTCATTCTGTTCAAAGGGTTAGGCTGAACTCACATCTCACACATGAATAAATGTGAGCTATAGAAACAAAGAGATGAGGTGAGATTTTTCTATTTTCACAGTTCTCTTTTGTTTGTTTTTGCATATTCAAATTTGCCGTAGATTACTAGATTGAATTTTGAAATTGTAATTTTGAAATTGTCAAACACGTTTTTCTTAAACCCACCATGAAATTACTAGAAGTAATGATTTTGGATGCGTTCCGAACCTTTAGACCGAAGACATAGGGTCATATTCATAGTTCCTTGATAAACTTCAGTTTGTGTTATTCATAGACAATTTAAACCCATTTTAAAACAATAATATGGAGTCTAAAAATAAACACGAACCTATGTTTAAGCTGTTTCTAAATCTATTAAGCGTCAAAAATAAACAAGCTGATTGAGAAAATTAAGTTACGAGACATTTTCTTTGAATATTTAAAAACAAAAATTAAAATGTCAAAAGACTTAAGCATATATCAATATTTTGATATTTTGCTGGATGTTGGAATGCTACCAACTAACAGAAAACGAAAGATCTACATAACCTGATTGGACCCCTTTGAAATAGATGAAGACGATTTGTATAAAAGGTATCGATTCGATAAAAAAAAACTGTCAGTTTATGATTGACCTTCTAAATATTATAGATCGAAATTCAAATTCAAATTGCTAAAATCTACGTGCTTCCAAGTCTTATAACCACCGTTTTCATAAAATTTCTCAACTAACAGCAAACAAAATAGTTTAAAGGGTTTCAAAGATTTTGGCTCTCCAGCTAACGCAATTTATTTTGTTCCCCTCTACAATCCATTTTGTATAGGTTTAAGTGAAATTTTTCAGAATTGTAGTAGAATATGCCTTAAACCTGTTTCTAACTAATCAGAGCTGGTAAATTCTTTATGAATAGCAGCTGTGTCCAACCTATATGTTAAATTTAGACTCCAGTTCAAATAGACTCGGGTTTAAAATATGACTATGAACATGCCTCATATTGTTTTGTGTCTTACATTAAGGTATGTTTAAATGCAGAAACGCATTCAAATGTTTAAAAATATTGAATTTAGGAGACATCACGTAACTTTCTTTATTATTATTAATAGGGAAAAAACGCGATAAAGGCAAACAGGGTTGCTGGTTTTGTTCTAAAATATTCTTGTGTCACAATTTAAGAAGTGAACAAAAGTTAAGTTAAAAAAGTTGGGGGTTAACCCCCAAAACCCCTACCTGCGTTCGCCCCTGGCATAGTTCTTACTTGTTATTTTGTTTTCAATTTATTGGAATAAGTATTGCAAGAAAACCTTTTAAGGAAAACAGCAATTGAACAATGGAATGTTGATGGGCTTAAAAAAATAAAAGAAATACATAAGTTTTTATTTTGGGTAACTGGGATATTACTACTTGAAATAAATCCTGATTAAATAAGTCACATATTTTTGATAAAGTTTTACTTTTTTTCTCTCCTAAAAATACCATAAAAGTTAGTGACTTTTAGCAAATTTGTTGAGTTTTTCAAGCAAACATTTATTTGACCAAGGAACATTCTATACAAATTAAGGAAAACATTTGTATGTCATTTACGAATAAATATGTTTTAAATAAAAAGTTTAATTTTATTGTATGATTTTTCTTTTATTTCCCATTTTATATTTGCCATGCAAATATATGCAACCGCAGAGTTATTAAATGCAAATCAAACTTTGCATGCACCTAACTGAAATCCTATAGTGTGCCCAAGCATGGAGGTTGCATATGTTATGTAACCTCACTGTTTTGTAATTAATTTGATTGTTAGTTTTATTTTATTTGTATTTAATTATGTTTTATTTTATGTTATAACATTTTTAAGTGTATGTAATTGCTTACTTATTAATATCACTTCACTGAGTGATGATTTTTGTGTCGGCAATTCTTTTTGGCTTGTATTAAGGCAAAGCTCTGAGAGTGTATACAAAACGAATATGATCAAATCGAGTCTCAACAAAAAAGAGGCTGGGTTTCGACCCACACTGATAACTTCCCATGCCGTCTGCCGATTTGTCTTGCTTAAAATGTTACCAAAATATTAATAACAATATTTTTTGTGAGATAAATAATTTTTAGTCAATATCTTTCTTTGTTCTCCTAATACTTGAGTCGAAACCCATTTTTTATCAGTTTTTTGTTTTCCTTTTTTTTAATTTTTCTAAAAAATAACTAAAAGGGTGTTTCGTTTCAAAATCTATTTTTGTTAACGAGATACTTAATCGTAAACAAATTTTTAACAATTTTTGTAGCATTTCTTGAAAAGTTGTATTTCCTATAGTAACATATGTATATACAGATTAGATTTTTCGTTAACAACAAAATTTAGCACATATGAAATAATTTTGAATTTATTCAAGAGATATCGAGAATCGAATATCAATTTTTACAAATTTTACGTACTATTTTTGTAGATTTTAATTTTTATAAAAAAAACTGGCTATTGGATTTTTATAAAACATTTTCTGAATGTCGAAAACAATATTTTCTATAACAAGAAATTAGTTTGAAACCAACATTTTCAATTTTTGAAAAGTTATTTAAGTCGAAAATCAATGTTTACCAAGTTTTTTAGTAATGTTTTTTAAACGTTTTAATTTTTTGGAAGAAAAACTGTCAATTCGATTTTTTTCAAAATTTTACCATATGTCAAAAAAGTTATTCTTAGTTGCATAAAATTATTTTGGAGATAAAATCATTTGTTCGTTGAATATAAGGGGTGACAATAATTTTTTTTTTTATTTTTTGAATGCAAAAAAACCGTTAATTGATTTTTTTCAAAATTTTATTGGTTTTGTATCACGCCACAATATATAATACAAAATTTAATTCAAGTCACAATAATGTTATTGGTTTGTGAAATATTTTGGGCTAAAAAAAATTTTAACTTATTTTTAAATTGATATTGTAAAAAACCCAAAAGATAAAGATATAAATCCTCGGTAGCCATATTGGTTTGCCTACAAGCTAAACCGGAAACTAGCCTCATAAAGTATTTCTTAGTGTGCGTGTATTTTCTCCTCTAATTTATGAAATTTCCCCTAAAAACTCAGTAAATGTGTCTATGTATGCGTAAAAACACGTCAATTTTACTCGTTGAATTCTTCCACATCACAAATACAACAATGTAAACAAATGGGTTTTGAAGGGTGATACGTACGAAGGATTTATATCTTCATATAGAGTGTTTTTGAAAAAAACGACCCACTCAATTTTTTTGAGAGTCCTTTTTTCATCTTTCTTCATTATTATCTGTATACAAACAAAAGTCGATATCTGTACTGGTTCTTGTGATATGGACGACGAAAAAAGCTTAAAAATCTTTTATTTAGGTTCTAGAGAACTTGAAACGTCGAGAAATGTCACAATTTCCAATTCGACAAATCGGACCGATTACAATAACTTCCTATGAGAATTTAAAAATAAATATAATTTCACTTGAAGATCAACTACATATTTCTTAACAAAGAAATGTACGGCTTATTAACAGGTATGTATCTTCCCTTGGCACACTATAGGATTCAAGGTTTGTGCGAAGTTGGGTGTATGCAAAGTTTATTTTCATTATAATGCATGCATGTATATGAATTTTGAAATTCGGGGTTATGTCATGGCACCTTGAAATAGAGTTAAGTAAAAACATGGCCGAAATAGGCTTTTTGGGGATTTTTTTCAGAAAAGCTACAAAATAAATCGGAATCACAGAAATAGGGTTCTATTAAACATTCGAGTATCATTGTCTTTCTAAAGTAATTTTTTTGTTTGAATTCATTAATTTGAAAATGACGATGAAGTCTTTTTTTAAGGCTCACCGGCTGTACTAAAAGCCCCTGTGATTTTTGAATAATAATGAGTTAATTTTTTTGTTGATTGTACTTATCAACTAAAACTAGAAAAGTTAGGATTTTTGAGATCCCAGGGACCGATTTAAGATACGAGAATTCGATTTTTCGAAAATTCTAGTGTGGCCTAACCCCTTAAGCAAAATGAAGACAAAATTTGTTGTTACATTATAGAATTTAAGGTTGATTCGAGAAAGTTTTCTTAATTTGACTTGGCTTTACTTAACATGACCATGATGAGAGAGAATTACTATCACACTGACAGTTCCACCTTATTTTTAATAGCACCATCGATCTATACATTTAATTACAAAGGAATTCCATCGAGTAGCTTTTGAGGATATAAATCACCTTAGTGGGTTGACAAGGATTACATTTGTGTTCAAAAGACATGGACATAATCAATTTGTTTTTGCAGTCCCCGTATTAATTTTTACTTGCTTAAAACAAAGCCTTGATGGTTTATTGCTTGACTATCTGCATCTTCACGTACCTGCCTATAGATTTTGACGTAGCATTTGGTTGTTGGAATAAAAAAGTGTCATTGCCTTTTGCTGCTCAATGACGATAGCAAAACTACGTGATAAAGTTTTATAAACAGAAAACCACCATCAAGTAGCCAGCATGAGTCCGTCAATGCTAAGAGTTCATTGCATCTGAACCTGAAGTGATTTGGAGATTTTAAGCCAATAAATATAATATGTACATATGTAAATATGCATACATCGAAAAGTCCGCCATACCGCCGCCGCCGGGTCGTCGCTAATCAATAACAACACTACGTTAACTTACCTTTATGCGTCCGAATATATGTAGGTAACAATTTCGAAACAGAAAACTTGCCTAAAAAATCTTTCACATTTTAGGCAGGTATAAATATTATATAGATAAAGATATCTTACTCATTCTGAATTAAAAGAAGGTTCAAAAATCAACTGAATCTATCTCATAGAAATGGCTGTAGTGTCTAAAAAAATTAACAATTGCATTTTCATTGAAATTAATATTTTAGATTAAATTATTTTCATTTACTTATGTATATAACTTTACAAGCATATCCCTGAACTACAACCAAAACGTTTATGAATATCTAATGAAACAATTATTTATTTATTTATTATCACATTTTGATGTCCCTTAAATTCATCATAAAAATGTATGATTATCTTCATAAAAAAAGGCCACCTTCGTAAGTTTTCCTATAAATTTTGTATTGATTATGTACAATGCATACTCCTTGCGCCACAATTGTTTTAGTTTGCCAAAAGTTAACAAAAAAAAATCATTCAAATAGAATCACGTATTGACATTGAACTGTTTTTTCAGGCACTAAGTTACAACAACAACAAAACAGAAGTGCTCATTGAAGTTTTAAATTACTAGTAAAATAATGAATTCGTTAAGCGTTTAACCGGCATGAACCACCTTCAACGTGTCAAAATCACTTTGCATTTGTCTTATTATACTCGTATTACAAATATTCAAAGCGCACACTGTGCAATTGACATCAACCAGATGTCAAGCAAGCGCCTCTATTAAAATATTAATTGCATTAAATTTGTTTGAATAATAAAATTTATACTCAAATCAAACAGACAATAAATAATAATTATAAATGTCAAAACTACTTAACATTATTTTTGTCGGTTAAATGTCAATTGAATAGCGGTAACTTTTGTGTGACTTAGCATCTGTAAGTGTAAGTGACATAGGGTAGATGCAAATAATGTAAGAGTATATTTCACCATACATGGCGCTTTATTTTGACACTTGTTCTACAGAGTGGGTCATAAGAGACTTCCTGATATAAAGTGATAATCACTTTTATAGATAACATTTCTTTTTGAAATTTATTTAAGAACCGAAATAGTATGAATTATGGAGATTTTGTGGGGATAAGTATTAAAAACAATGTCCCTTAAATTAGCACCAGGTAACTGTTCACAGGAACGGACTCTCTATAGAGCGTTTTCCCTAACACTTCTTAGGACATCGGATGCAACGCCTGTATTTCTCGAATGGTCTCCTTCAACTGGGGGATAGTGGTGATTTCAAATAAAAAGGGTGTTTTCTTTTAGACGTGTGATTTTAAAAAGAAATAAAACACATAAATATTTTGAGGTTTACCCATTTATATATGTATATTTTAGCCACAAATAAGTTTTAATTATTTTAAATTCAGATTGAACTTTAACCACACATTCCCACAAGGCACGGAGACGAAAGTGGACTTTGTTCCGACTGAATGGACTTCCGTGGACTTACTTACCTGCATCCAAAATATGTATATTAATGTGTAAATTCGTTGTTAGGATCCTGCACCAAAAGTGAATACCTACTTCAAATAAATTCAGAAAAAACTTCAATATACTTACATTTTCACCTAATATTTAGTGTATTTACTTTACTCGAAATCTTAATAAATGTATATCGATATAACAGACAATAAACATACATAATTCGTCTACTCATTTAAAAGTAGTTTCCTACCTTCAAAAAACCATCGGAATTTTGAAAATTTTGTCTGTCAAAATATATCATCAGCATTTAAGTGTAAATTTCTAGTTTCTTTCGAGTGCTTCTAAATTAAGATCATGATGATTTTAATATTAAAGTGTTATTTTATTATTTTATACTATCTTATGATTGGTTCTTTTCTTTGTAAATTAATAAAGTGTCACAAAACTTTATTTGATCATTAGCCATGATAATTAAATTTCTCAATATTGAATCTTAGTATTTTCTTGTTAAATAAAATAAGATTTCAACGTTTTTTTAAAGAATTTCCTTAACTTATGAAAAAAAAACTTTTTAATAAGTCACATACATATAAGAGGCGGATTTTGCCAGTATCGATTAAGTTGATTAGGCGATAATTTTGAATTATTAATTATATTTACACATGATTCAGATTGTACCAAATTTTATTATTTATGTATATTAGCAAAAATCTAATAGCCTATGTTGAAGTTGTTCCTTATTGTCACCATATATGCAGATATATATTTTGTTAAAGAACCAACATACATATTGTCAATAAATTTATTTCGTGTAACATAAACATGAGTATTCGATGAAATCTGTTTAAGCACACCGCCGCCGCCGCGCCGCCGTAATATGATTATCCCATTTCGTAAGCTGACGTTTTTTAATTTTTTTGTAGTACCCGTGGCGTGATGGTTAGTGCTCTTGCTAGGAATTGACTTAGCCGTTCGCATACGGCTTAAAACTGTAGGTCTATCATCCCTAACAACATTGCTCACACACAGGAGTGGTTGAGGTTGAAATATCCGTATTGTGTTCCTGATACGAGGTTGATTTTAAAAAAATTTCTTGTGACACACATTTTTTTCTGTAAAAAGTGAGTTACATTAATGTCAATTTCAACACTGATTTTGAAAGCGCCCGATGTACTATAACTACAGGACTGACAAACTTTAACATCATCAGAAAATTAATTAATTAACATTCATTTGCACTTTTTAATGACAACAATAAGAGTTAACATTTAAATAAGCATATTTTGTCTACAAGGTCATAACTTGAGCACGTTTTGAGTTTGTCTTTTTAGGCCAAATTTCATAACTGCGTCATCAAGAAGGCACAGCCATCATAATTCAAAACAAAATGTTAATTTCTTGGGAAACCCAAATTTCGATTTGCGATTATTATTTTGTTTATATTGATTTGTTTGGCTAAAGCTTACGCATGCTCCTACGTAATTTTTAGCAGTGTGGATTTTGAGTTTAGCTATTTCGATCGATGGACAGTGTCATAATCGTGAACAAAACGAAACTTAGCACCTTTTTATACAATAGTTCCAGTTTTGCAAATATGTAAACATATTTATTCAAATGATCACTAAATTTATTAGTGTTAATACAATTATTTTCCAAAAATCTGAAAATTTATATTGTGGTTTTTATGTGTTGCAGTTTCAACTCAATATCGGTTTGTCACGTTAGTTAAAAGATCGAGTGAAGATGAGTTCAAGTTCAATATCAGTGAGTGATCAATGGCAAAATACAGAAGTTCAGTTATTTGTTTTTATTATAAATTCTTATACGAAAATTTAAATAAATATTTATAAGTGGTACGATCGGGAGTATACATTGAATTAATTTACATAAGATTATATGTTTGAGTTGAGAATAAATACAATTCTTTAAAAGATGAATATTGAAAATAATTTAAACGGAAGAAATACTGTTAAGTTATTATAATTATTATTATTATTTAAAGTGTAATCCAATAAGACTCGGATATCTAAAAGATCATTTTTAAGTAGCGATTAGGCTATTACGCAATAGAAAAAATCATCCTATTGTTCCACATCCTTATAGATCAGAAGGTATTATGGCATAAAAGCATGGATTTAATTTGAATAGTGGTAGAATTTCGCATACATGTTGAGCAAATTGCATTTTTCGAGCACACAACATTAGAGGCTGTTATTCGTAATATCATATCACGAATATATTATTTTATTATTTAATTATGCTAGATAGGTGCATATTCACATAATAAAAACTCAAAGGATTCCTTGATTTAATTTTGTTTGCGTACATAATATTCTCAATGAGTAGGATCGCATTCACAAGACAGCCTTTGGGTACATTATAAAGGGATAGATTTCAACATTAGTTGTGACAAAATTCCTTTATCACCCTCTTGATACAAATAAATCTTTGTTCTCTTAAAAATCTTTAAAAAAAATCCAATGTTTTGGCCGGACGTCCGTGGTTTATGGGCTGGACAGAACGTAACTGCAAAGGGTTATCACTATCGTTCGATTATAACAGATTTTCGTTTCCTGAAATTGTAGCCCGTAATCTCCGAGATCCTGTCACCCAGAAAAGACATTGAACGACTAAGTCTTGGCCAAAACGTCACCATAAACAGTTATAACTTTGAGGTAGTTAAGGATTTTTTCTACCTAGAATTCAGACAATAGTTCCAGCGTTGAAATCAACCGGATAATAACTTGCAATTCGCTGCTTCTTTGGACTTAGAAAACAATTGAGTAGTAAAGTACTCTTTCGAGCAACTAAAGTCACCCTAATAAGACACTTATGTTAATGCAAGATGAGAACGTCTTAGGATGCTTCGAGAGAAAAATTCTTGTGAAGGCTTCCGGTCCTGTCTGCATAGATGGAGAGTGGAGGAGAATAAACACCAAAGCCCGGAAGGTCTTTGAATACAATTAAGGGGAAGACCAAGATTCAGGTGACACACGCAGGTAGTAGTGGACCGCAACAACTAGAAACTAGAAACAGTTAGCTAGGGGCCGAACTGGCTGGAGTCGCATAGTGGTTAAGGACCAGGTCCAGCCGGGACTGTAGCGCCACCATAAGTAGGTAAGAAAGATCGCAGCTTGGTTAAAGCATTATACCAATTTAAACTTCATCCTTTCAGTTACAGCTGTTGTATGGCACTGATATATAGAGTTTTATAAATAATCCAAACTATAAAATACATAAATTAAAAAGTATAACCACAACTCATAGAAGCAATGTAACGAAACACCCGCCTTCACTTCTTCATTTTCCTGAAACCATGTCAACATAATTTTATTTTTAGTTTTAAATGTTCCAATGAATTTAGGCTATAACCTTACTACTATTCCCCCATTAAACAGCTTTACCATCGTCAGCACAACCGCTTTCAAAGGAACAACCTGGCAACTTGCAACCTACATATATATGTATGTATGTATGTAATGTTGTGGAGCACAAATATGTGCCTCACTTTATTACCAGACAATGTAAAAAACTAAATGACAGGCTTTTTGAAACGATTATGCAATGGCAGGGCTTGGGTGCTGTTTTTGGTCCATTGGATAAATGTTGAATAGTTTGACTTCACCGCTGTTGTTGATGCATTCAAGCAGAACATACTCTGGTAAAGGAACCACAAACTGTTGCTTATCGCGTGCTACACCCAACACAATCCTTCCTTTGTAATAATCTTGCATAAAGAAAAACAGCTCCTTCAAGGTTTTGTTTGCGAATTGAGAATCGAAATAATTAACAAAAGTTTGTTGAATAAGTCTTATAAAATAAACGAAATTCGCAATGTTGAACATTCAAAAAAATAGTAAAACATTAATTTGGCCGGACTTCTCATAGTTATACTCTATATTATACTATTCTATACTATACCATTGATACCATACTTTAATTTACTTTACCAACAATCAACCAAGAGAACGAGCTGGACTTGGGGAAGATTTCTCAACAACAGACCACTTACAAACAATGAATCAGCTTATAGAATATTGTAATGAATTTAGACTACCGGTTTATTTTCTATTTAGTAAAGCTTTTGACTCCGTTGAACACGAAATGATATGGTCCTCCCTGAAAAATCAAAATATAAACCCAAATATAGTACAAACGATTAAAAACCTTTACAAATATAACATAGCACGAATAAAAACAGAGAATATAGGACGCAAATTTAATATAACAAGGGTAGTTAGATAAGGAGATCCGCTTTCAACACCTCTATTTAGTTCAGTTCTGGAAGACAATTCCCAAAAAACTAATTGGAAGACAAATTATGGAATAAGGATATGTGGACAAGTTCTTACCAATTTAAGATTTGCAGACGATATTGTTCTTATTTCTACAAAAGATACAAACGTTGAAGACATGTTGACGGAACTAACTATGTGTAAAAATTATGGACTTCAAATAAACAAATCGAAAACTAAAGCCATGACAAATCACACAAATGAAAAAATATTAAATGAAATGAAAAAAAAAATGAAATGAAATGAAATGAATAAAAATGAAATGAAATGAAAAAAATATCTTCGACTATACTATTTTACCGATCCTTACTTACGGACCACAAACAATGAGCTTGATTACAAAAACACTTGGCCAGCCAAGGATATGTCAGACCAAAATGGAAAGAAAAATTATGAACATACGACCAAAGTCAAAAGGTAAGAATTGAAGATATTCGCAATAGAACTGGGATTATTGATGTCATACAGAGAACAAGAAGGCTGAAAAAGAGGTGGGCAGGACATGTATCTAAACATCAGGGCCAAAGATAGACAAAAATGACAACGAAAGGGAGACCAGAGAACAAGAGACCAGCATGACGACACAATAAAAGATGGAGTGACGATCTATTACAAATAAGTACAAATCGGTACAACGAAGCCAAAAATAGAGACAATAATAATCAAACTGAGGCAATAGAAGCTTATAATAATAAAAATAATAATAATAAAAATAATAATAATAATAATAATAATAAATATATTAATAATAAATACATTAATAATAATAATAATAATAATAATAATAATAATAATAATAATAATAATAATAATAATAATAATAATAATAATAATAATAATAATAATAATAATAATAATAATAATAATAATAATAATAATAATAATAATAATAATAATAATAATAATAATAATAATAATAATAATAATAATAATAATAATAATAATAATAATAATAATAATAATAATAATAATAATAATAATAATAATAATAATAATAATAATAATAATAATAATAATAATAATA